>JAADVO010000229.1:0-42386 GCA_023335655.1 Globisporangium spiculum | reverse complement strand
CGTGCAGCTCGGACGAGAAGGTCGAGTACCTCAAGTCGCTCGGCTGCGACCGCGTGATCAACTACACCAAGGAAGATGTGAACGCTGTGCTGAAGGCCGAGTACCCGAAGGGCTTGAACCTTGTGTTCGAGACTGTCGGTGGCGACATGCTCCGTGCCGCGGTCAACAACATCGCTGTGCACGGCCGCATCATCGCGTTCGGCTTCATTTCGGGCTACCAGGGCGTGGACCACGCCAAGCAGCTCTCCGCTGCTGAGATGGTGCCAACGCTGCTCTTCCGCTCGGCGTCGCTGCGCGGCTTCATCTCGAGCAACCACATGGAGCACTTTGGCTCGCACATGCATCGCCTGCTGGCGCTGATCAAGGACGGCAAGCTCAAGGTCGAGGTCGACCCGACGCCGTTTGAGGGCTTGGAGGCGATCCCCGAGGCGATCGACTACATGTTCGCCAAGAAGAACATCGGCAAGCTCGTGATCAAGCTCGTTTAAGTGTGTCGGTTGAGTGTTAGAGGCAAACGACAGAGTAGTATAATCGCCAGGTTTACTCGGATGTTCGTGGCCCTCCTCCTGTTTGAATAAAATGTCAATCACTTCTGCTCGAAGCCACATACTTTGATGGATTCTTTCTTTCCGTTCTCTGTTCAAACTTTCGCATTGAATATATAGTGGAGCACCACGAACAACTTCAACAAGACCATCCTCAAAAGGTGAATCCTTACTTTCATAGTGGACGCCCAATCTTCTTGCGTTCAAGGGATGCAATGTGAGCAAGAGCCTTAAACAAGGAATATTCAAAATGCATGCATTGAAAAGCACACCACCAGTCTGAAGCATATGTTGCCTTTCGAAAGGGCGTCAGCCAATAAAGCTCAGCAACTCTCACGCGCTCTCCAACAGGTTGGAGAGAGAGAGCGAGAGTGATGTACTGCTTGGGGCGTTCACGATGATCCTCTGCTTCATGTAGTATTCAAGTAGTGTTCGCAGTTCGAGTGGACGTGATGAAAAAGGTTGCTCATTCATTTATGACTAATCTATTTTGCTCTTACTATTTGAATGCAAAATGATAAATCTGTCTAGTGAAAGATACACTTTTGAAAAGTGGTCAATTGAAAAACTGGTAAACAGCCTTGCTCTCCGTAATCACGGGTCAGCAAACCCACCCATTTTCTAGTCACATACAAACATCAAGCTTATTCCACTTTCAACCCGTGAGCATGCTCAACCCGCTTTGAAAACCCGTCGACGTCATCGATTTTCTGCCCGCTTTCTACCCACACCGAGTCGTTACCAAGCTTTTGGAGTGATGAGCTGTTCAAGAACAAGTCCCAATTGCAGTTGCCAAGGGACTCGCACAGCGATCTTCTCTCCATGTCATTCTCGAACTCGACCGCTCGAAGCCCAGACCATCACACACTCACCAGCCACCATGCCATCGTACCGCGCTGTCCAAGTTCACACTCTGTCCAAAGACTTCCGCGCCGCGACCAAGATCGTCGAAGTCGCGGAGCTCCCCACTGCGAGCGCCGGCCACGTCGTCGTGCAGAACCACTATGTCGGCGTCAACGCCACGGACATCAACATCACCAACGGCGCGTACGGCAGCGTGACCCCACCGTTCGGGTGCGGGCTGGAAGCCGCTGGTATCGTCACGGAGGTCGGCGAAGGAGTTAGCAACGTAGCCGTGGGCGACGCTGTTGTCTACCAGAAGTTTGGTGCTTTCGCAGAGTACGCCGAGGTGCCAGCCGCCACGCTGATCAAGACCCCACAGCTTACCTCTGCTGTGCTGCCACTCACCGTGTGCGGTATCTCGGCCTCGATCGCGCTTGAGCAGGTCGGTCAGATGAAACAGGGCGGCGAGACCATTCTCGTGACCGCCGCGGCTGGCGGCACCGGCCAGTTCGTCGTGCAGCTCGCCAAGCTCGCGGGAAACCACGTCATCGGCACGTGCAGCTCGGACGAGAAGGTCGAGTACCTCAAGTCGCTCGGCTGCGACCGCGTGATCAACTACACCAAGGAAGATGTGAACGCCGTGCTGAAGGCCGAGTACCCGAAGGGTCTGGACCTTGTGTTCGAGACTGTCGGTGGCGACATGTTCAAGGCTGCGGTGGACAACATCGCTGTGCACGGCCGCATCATCGTGTTCGGCTACATCTCCAACTACAAGGAAGCCACGAGCGAGCTGCTCGTGAGCCAAGTGAACCCGAAGCTTCTCATGAAGTCCGCTTCGGTACGCGGCTTCATCCTGGGCAACCACGTGCCACACGTGCCAGGCCACATTGCGAACCTGCTGTCGCTGATCCAGGAGGGCAAGCTCAAGGCTGGTGTCGACCCGACCGAGTTCAAGGGCCTTGAGGGCATCCCAGAGGCCATCGACCACATGTACGCCAAGAAGAACATCGGCAAGCTCGTGGTCAAGCTCGTTTAATCATTCGGCAAACTCGTTTTATGTAGTGCAAGCAGAAGCTGAGCCTTAGCTGTTACACAAGTAAAAAATGATGATAGACAGCAAATCTGCCTCCGCTTGGGTGGGGTTTTCTTAATGAATCGATGCGTTTCCCTAACGTACGGTAAAAGAGTCGAGTGTCGCTGACGTACGACCTTCTTTGGACGGTAGAAGAGCTGGTGGGTCTTCAGTGGGACCTGAAGTCTGGACTCGACCTCGTACTAACTCAGGTCGTCCCTGTGTCATAGCTCGGATGTCGTTGTGCGACAGCTCTCGCTTCCACATTCGAAAGTCGTCGACCGGCCCATTGAACGGGTACCATCCGCAGCTATTGGGATCGAGGAAGTTCATCGTGCCAGCGGCGACGCACCCAGTCTCGACTTGGGCACTGCAAATGCGACCCTTCATGGTGCAAGTTTGCCACCACCGTACTCGCCAGTTGCCTGTCTAAACAGATTTTCTGCACTGAGGAATCGTACGTGAGTGCGAGGCAGTACCAGCGATTGAACTGCAGGTCGGACGTGATCTCGGACTTCCGGTCGACCACCGAGCAGTAGATTCTCCGTGCTAAACTCACGATTGCCAGCTACTGATGGCAGCGCCAATGTGGTCGCCTCCGATGTGGACTGCATCGTTACTCTTACTCTTGCTCTTCCCACCTTTGCCACTGTCATCCAGTAGACAGAATTATGCGCCGAAGGCGATCGAGGAGCGACGTTCAAGCATCTCACTGTAGAAGGTTCATTCGCCTTCCTATTTTCGTGCAATAACCTCGCAAGATTCACTATCGAGACGTCCTATTTGAATCAGTGCCAAAATGTCGTCCAAAATGACAAAAGTGAAAAGTATAGCGATTTGTATGCCTTCCTATTTGAGCGCAATTTTGTCACTCGCACTTATTAATGTCCGAAGTAGCAACACCAGAGAGTCGATAAAAAGGGAAGTCCGAAGAATTAAGTTTGAGGATCACAAATGAAGAAAAGACCTTTGCATGAAAAACAGAAAACAACATAAATTTCAATTCGTACTTAACAAAACTGAGTTTGTCATTTTTTTTAAACTGTTAAAATAGGATTATGTTCAAGTTTTAAACCAATCTGCTATAACAAACTAGCTTTATGCCAGTTATATGTTTGTTTCCACTGTCTTATCAGTCAGTCTCGTGATCAAAATAAGTTTACGCACCTCAAAGTGATGGTCTCTACCTCAGAGTGTATGTTCTGGGTATCATGATCCCTTTCATCCACCAAGTTGAAGTGTCATCACAACAAACCTTAGGAATTCGCTGGCGATTGGGACGTAGCGCTCTCTCGGAGGCTGCTTGTATGCGCTACTGGGTTCCCAACGGCGCACTTGCACTGACATCCGCAGCACACACCTCTGGCTGAGCCCATTCTCAAATTCGATCTCTCGAAGACATCATTTCCAGAACAAACCAACCAACCACCATCGTCACCATGCCGTCGTTCCGCACCACCCAAGTCCACACATTCTCCAACGACTTCCGCACTGCGGCCGAGATCATCCAAGTGCCGCAGTCGCCAACTGCGAGCGCCGGCACCGTCGTCGTGCAGAACCACTACGTTGGCATCAACGCCACGGACATCAACGTCACGAGCGGCTTCTACCCAGGCTGCTCGAGCCTGCCATTCGAGTGCGGACTCGAAGCCGCGGGCATCGCCACGGAAGTCAGCGAAGGCGCCAGCAACGCGAGCACTGGTGATAGCGCCGTCTACTAGAAAATCGGTGCGTTCGCAGAGTACACGGAAGTGTCAGCTGGCTCGATGTTCAAGACCCCGGAGCTCAACCCGGCGTTCCTGGCTCTTCCAGTCTGCGGCGTCTCGGCCTCAATCGCGCTTGAGCAGGTCAGTCAGATGGAACAAGGTGGTGAGACCGTGCTCGTGGCCGCTGCTGTGTAACTCGCCAAGCTTGCGGGCAACCACATCATCGGCACATGCAGCTCGGACGAGAAGGTCGAATACCTCAAATCCCTTGGATGCGACCGCGTGATCAACTACACCAAGGAAGATGTGAACGCCGTGCTGAAGGCCGAGTACCCGAAGGGCTTGAACCTTGTGTTCGAGACTGTCGGTGGTGACATGCTCCGTGCCACGGTCAACAATATCGCTGTGCACAGCCGCATCGTCGTGTTCGGCTACGTCTCCAACTATAAGGGCGGCAACGCGAGCCAGCTATTGTTCCAGGAAATGTACCCGACGCTGCTCATGAAGTCGGCGTCTCTGCGGGGCTTCATCCTGTTCAACCACATGGGTTTCGTGCCAGTGCATGTGGAGAAGATCGTGGCGTTGATCCAAGAAGGCAAACTGAACGCTGGCGTGGACCCAACCGTGTTCAAGAGGCTTGAGGCCGTCCCAGATGCGATCGACCGTATGTACGCGAAGAAGAACATCGGCAAGCTCGTGGTCAAGATCGCTTGAAAACGGTGGTAAAACCTGTCGTTGATATAGGAAGTAAATAGGAAGGTAATGGTAGCCTTTAGAGATACTAATACTCTGTGTCTTACGATGAGACAAGCCCATAAGCAAACAACATCTATGTATTTGCAAGCAGTCAGCACAGTTTGTCGATGAATGTCACCGCGAGAAACGAAAATCAATTTGCGAATGAATGAAGGCTTGGACGATAGTGCGCGTGAACAGTCGATGGAGTTCTACACAAGCTTCGCCACGAGCTTGCCGATGTTCTTCTTCGCGTACATGTAGTCGATGGCTTCGGGGATGCCCTCGAGGCCCTTGAACTCGGTCGGGTCGACGCCAGCCTTGACCTTGCCTTCCTCGACCAAAGTAAACAAATTCGCGATGTGCCCTGCAGTGTGAGACGCGTGATTGTGCAAGATGAAGCCACGCACCGAAGCGGACTTCATGAGAAGCTTCGGGTTCACCTGGCTCACGAGCAGCTCGCTCATGTTGCCGCCCTTGTAGCCTGAGATGAAGCCGAACACGATGACGCGGCCGTGCACAGCGATGTTATTGACCGCAGCCTTGAACATGTCGCCACCGACAGTCTCGAACACAAGGTTCAAGCCCTTCGGGTACTCGGCCTTCAGCACGGCGTTCACATCTTCCTTGGTGTAGTTGATCACGCGGTCGCAGCCGAGCGACTTGAGGTACTCGACCTTCTCGTCCGAGCTGCATGTGCCGATGACGTGGTTTCCCGCGAGCTTGGCGAGCTGCACGACGAACTGGCCGGTGCCGCCAGCCGCGGCGGTCACGAGAATGGTCTCGCCGCCTCGCTTTATCTGGCCGACCTGGTTAAGCGCAACCAATGCTGAAACACCGCAGATTGCGATCGGCAGCACGGCAGGCGTGACCGCAGGGATCTTGATCAGCGTGGCGGCTGGCACCTCGGTGTACTCTGCGAAAGCGCCAAACTTCTGGTACAAGACAGCGTCGCCCACAGCCACGTTGCTAACTCCTTCACCGACCTCCGCGACGATACCAGCGGCTTCCAGCCCGCACCCGAACGGTGGGGTCGCGTTACTGTACACACCGTTGGTCACGTTGATGTCGGATGCATTGATGCCAAGGTAGTGGTTCTGCACGACAACGTGGCCGGCGCTCGCAATGGGGAGCTCCGCGACTTCGACGATCTTGGTCGCGGCGCGGAAGTTCGAGGACAGTGTGAACTTGGACGGCGCGGAACGATGACATGGTTCTTGAGGGGAGGGAAATTGGGAGGGCTTGAGCTCGGAGATTGAATTAAGGAATGAGAGTACAACTGAAACGCCGCGCTCGTGCATCCTCCCTACAATCAGGCGGATTACTCCCCCTCTTCGTCCAGCCAGCAAAGAGAATAATCAGCAAATACGATAAAGCGGTTGATACCAATAGACGGACGTACGTACCTACAAACTTGGGTGTCTCCTTGGGCGTGCTTTAACAATACGCGCTGGTACTGTAAGAGACACCGCTATAAGACACGCACCGAGTCGGCTCGTCCGGATTTGCATCACCAAACTGAGTGTTCGTTCCCAGAGACTCAGACAGACCAGCGATGGCAACGAGATCAGACGCTACAGACGCACCCACCAGAAACGAGTTTTACTGATTGCGCTCCTTTCCTCGTCACTATCTGTAGAAGCCATCTAAAGAGTCAACGCCAACCGGGTTTTCGACCAGCGTCGCTCCATTCAATGCTGAAGGCAGGTAACTAGGAACCGTGCTGAACCTGGCCATACCACCAAGATATTGATACTGAAGTGTCAAGATCGAATAGGCATCAGCCATCACCCTCTAATAAGAAATGCTGCCTCGATTGTAGCGACAACAGATCGCTATCTCTCTCTCTCTCTCTCTCTCTCTCTCTCTCGGTTACAAGCTGCGCGGTGCATTGTCCTTGTACCGATGCATGTACAGGAACTTGACGACGTCTTCGTGTCCTTTCTCCATCGCCTGCATCAGCGCCACGATCGAGCAGCCCTCGGTGCGGTTTTCATGCAGAAATTTGACAACGTCAAGATGCCCCATCTTCGCAGCATTGTCCATCGCACGAGTCGTGCAGCCTTCGCTGCGGTGCTCATGGAGGAACTGGACAGCATCGAGTCTCCCCGCTGCAGCGGCAGTGTCCATCACAGCCTCACTCCAGCCTGCTTTCGGCAGGTGCTCATGCAGAAACTGCACCATGTCCAGAAAAGTGTTCTTGGCGCTCCACTTGACCACTCTGTTGCTCGAAAAACCTTCCTTGCGATGCTCCTGTAGGAATTTCAGCACGTCGAGATGCCCCTTGTCTGCTGCATCGTCCATTGCCCGGGTCGTGCAGCCTTCTGCGCGGTTCACATGGAGGTACCTGACGACCTCAAGGTGGCCGTTGCTCGCAGCGCCGTCCATCGCGATCGAAGTGCATCCTTCCTGGCGATTCTCGTGCAGGAACCTCACAACCTCCAAGTGTCCGTTCTTGGCGGCGCGGTCCATTGCCTGAGTCATACACCCTTCCGTTCGATGTCCATGGAGAAAGCGCACGATCTCTAAGTGCCCATTGCCAGCTGCGCCATTCATCGCTTCAGAAGAGCACCCTTCAGTGCGACGTGTATGCAGAAACTGCACAATCGCCAAGTTGCCGTTCGCAGCCGCGACGTCCATCGCCTTGGACGTGAAGGCGTACTCGTGATCGTGCAGCCATTTCACAACTTGCAAGTTGCTTTCAGAGCCAGATGCGTTGTCGACGTCACGCGAGCTGAGCGCGATGCTCTCCTTGGGGCAATTGGTGCACAGCCACTCGAGCAGCTCCACAGCAGCGATCTCACTCTCACCATCAGCTGTACCATTGTTCGCAGTGCACTTGACCGCGACTTTCATCAGATCTGGCTCCCATTCCCAGTTCACGTCTGTTGGCAGCGCCTTGACCAGCCACTGCAGCATCTTGAAGCGCTTGAGCGTGATCGCGCAGCGCAGAACGTCATCAAACGCGAACTTTTGCGTCGCCAGCCCGCGTTTCAGCAGTTTCTGCACTTCAAATAGTATCTGCAGCACCTGCTCATCATTCTCCAAGATCGCCACATGCGCTAGAAAGCCGCGCGCCTTTGGGTACTTGTCAGGCTGGAAGCGGTCCACTTTGTATTTGGGGTCTTCGTCTGCCCAGTGGATCGATTCAAGGAACTGTCCAATGCGGGCTGGGAACTCGGGCATGCGCGCAGTGATAACGCCCCACTGTTCTTCGGTCGTGAGAGCTTGAGCATCGACAGAAGCAGCGACAGGCACAACGGCAGTGGAGCGGTCAGGTGACTGCTGGGGAGCTGACGGAGTCGCGGCAGGTGGCGATGGCGTGGTGGACGCGTCTTCGGCAGGAGCAGGTTCAGGACTGCGCTCGCGTCGCCTCTTGCGCGTTGAACCGTGAGCCTCAGCCACGACAGGCTCGCCACCTTCTTGCTCTGATACTGGTACGAGGGTTTCTAGCGTTGTGGTTGATTCGGTCGCTGTCGCTGTCGCTGTCGCCACCGCCGCCGCCGCCGCCGTGGGCTTCACGGAGCGCTCGCTCATCTTGTCTGCTTCGTGCATGTTGCCGTTCAATTGTCAATTGCGTTTGTTGAGCTTTGTCTTGATACCACCCAAATGCATATGCTCTTTGCGAGGTTTGACTCCACAATCGACAAATGATACAGTGTGTACCACTGCAAGTCCTCTATTCAGAAGCTCCACTGTACTACTAACCATCTTTCCTCGCGCTTGCGTTTCCGCGTGCGGTATTGAATTCACATACAAACGCCCCTATTATTAGCCGCCGCAATTCACTTGCTATTGATTTTGTATTTGTATCGGACCCGCCCAGAAACAGAGCTCCTCCTCACAGACAAGCAAGAAGGAGAAGAAGGGGAAGAAGAGGGATCCACGCGTGACGACCCCCTCCCCATACGAAGCAGCCATGTCGTCGTCCTCCTCAGCGGCGACGCCCTCGACGCGCAAGTCCGTCAAGGGCAGCGGGTACCTGGGCATGATGACCGGCCGCCGCAACCGCCAGGAGACGATGCTCACGATCCGCAAGGCGAAGAAAGAGGACGCGTACGCCACGCGGCGCAACCTCAAGTCCAACCACCCGCGCGCCGGCGGAGACGCCGTCAAGGATGCCGCCTCGCGCAAGGAGCTGCTGCAGAACCTCGCTCAGCGCTCGCAGGCCCTGCTTCTCGGTATGTGTGTGTGCGCTTGGTTAGGTCATATTGATACCACCCCTCCCCCCTTTATTGTATGTATGTATGTATGTTGCAGTATGGCTGATTGACTGATTGATCCACGGGGACTTTGTTCTGCAGGTATCCAGCATAAAGATGCACTGACGCGACAAAAGTCGATGCGCGCGTTCGTGTACCTGCTGTCGAGTGGCGTGCCGCCGCTTTTTGACGAGAGCGATTCGCAGCACCACGGCGTCTGGAACACGATCCTCGCGGCGCTGCCGTCGTTCGTGATGATCTTGAACGAAGAGATTCAGGACGCGAATGCCGTGCAGCTCCACTCGGACGCGGCGTTCGCGCTGCGCTTCATCTCGTCGATGGACAAGGCGAGCATCGTCGTCCAGGCTGGCGCGGTGCCGAAGCTCGTGCAGCTTTTCCAAAGTGGCATCTCGGAGCTCCAGATCCAAGCCGCGTGGTGCTTGGGCAACATTGCGTCCGAGTCCCCTGCTTGCTGCGAGGAGATCCTGAAGAGCTGTCCTCCGAGCGTGGTGCTGCCGCACATCCGAATGTCCACGCCAGCGCTGCGTCGTGCCGCGGTGTGGCTGCTTCGCAGCCTGGTCGAGTTCCCGGAAGTCATGGAGCAGTGCGGCGCGCTCGGACCGGAGACGAAGCGTGAGGTCCTCGATGTGCTCTCGAGCATCATCCTGCAGCTCTCGAATGAAAAGGTGCGCAACTACACGGAAGCGAATGGCGGGGGAGACGCGATCCTGTTCAAGCAAGCAGCTCCGATCGCTCCATGGCGTATCTTTGAGGTAAGACAGAAGAAGGCTGATACTGATGGCGTGTTTGAACCCATATGTGATTGCGTATTTGAACCACGAATGCTCACCTCTCTCTCTCACACACACACTAACGGTGCTATCTGCTCTGAATGTGTGTGTATTTTATTTTTCGCAGATCAACACGGGCAAGCCGTCGCCAAACGACATCGCTGTCGTTCGCTTCATCCGTGAGGTTGACGAAACCACGCTTGAAGTGATGGACGTCGACGTGAACTTCGAGACGGGCGAGAACATGACCTTCCAGGTGAAGAAGTCCGACTTGCGACCGATGCAGGTCATGGACGACGCGATCGGCGAAGACGACGAGCTCGAGGAAGAAGAAGCCGATTTGCTGGACGAGAAAGTGCTGACGTTGTGCGACAGTTGCTGGGCACTCGTGGAGCTGAGTCTCCAGGACAGCGACGTGATCGCCGCGGTGGTCGCCTCGGGTCTGTGCCCGCGCCTCGTCGAGCTGCTCTACATCTCACAAAGCAGCATCATCCTCGCGCCGGTGCTTCGCCTGCTGGGCAACATTGTCTCGGCGGACATCGCGTTCTCGCAGGCTGTGATCGACGCAAAGCTGCTGGAGGTGATGCCGAGCGTGATGCTGAACACGAGCCGCGCTGTGCGAGAAGAGGCGTGCTGGATGCTGTCGAACATTGCTGGTGGCCAGACAGAGCAAGTGCTGGCGATGATCCAGTCGCCTGCAGTCGTGACTGGGCTCGTGGAGCAAATGGCGTGGGCCGAGTACGGCGTGAAGCGAGAAGCGACATGGGCGATCTGCAACATGATCGTGCAGGCAAATACAGATTTCGTGACGGAGCTGATCCGCATGAACGTGCTCACGTCGTTCAGTCCACTTTTGGAAGAGTGGGAAGACCCGATGGTGGAGCTCGTGATCCTGGAAGCCGTGGATAGTTTGCTGTCGAAGAACCCAGGTGAAGGCCGCATCGCCGTGGAAGAGAGCGGCTGTCTGTCCAAGATAGAAGAGCTCTGCTACGATCAGAATAGCGACGTGAGCGAGATGGCGTCGCAGTTCATAGACAAGTGGTTTGGCGACGAGCACGCGGAGGAGAGCGACATGAGCCTCGCACCGTCCGTGGTGACCACGGTCGCTGATGGCTCGGCGCCGGCGACCTCGGCGCTCAACTTCCAGCCAGTGCAGGGCGACGTGCAGTTCAACTTTACACAGAGTTAGTTGCTGTTTAGCTCGGACATTCATTCAGTTCACAATCCGTCATCCACGGACCCTTTCATTCATCATCACTACTACTGGTTTACCACCACAGTCCACATCTTCATGCAACGAATAAAAAACAACAACAACAGCAACAGCTTCTAGTCCGCTGAAGATATGCACTGTGTCACTGTATAGTACACGGCGCACTTGGAACCTGCAGCACTCTCCAACTCTGCGGGATTCAAATCGTCCCAACCACGCCCGGGCTTTTAATCCCCTCCATCTCACAGGTTTAAATCACTACAGAACTGCAGCATTGACCCACCAGCCCGACCTTGCCCAGATAAAGCAATCTCTTGGAGACACGTGTTGATGATGTTTTCATCAACAGCGAACGGATCGCTCTCGCTGCTTGATTGGACGAGCGCCACACATTTCGGAGCTCCTCTCGAGCAGATCAGGTCAAGGTTTTGCAGGAAAGTATGACCTCGTCCTGTGCCTTGCCTTCTCGTTCGCGAGCGAGCATTAGACATGGGCCACCGATCATTGCAAAGCATGCTCCAACGTAGATCAAAATCTGCGTTGGTGATCATCAGACCGTTGCACCCGTATACTTGCATAACAACAGGAATATGCATGAGCGAAAAATATGTAATAAAAGCGAATGCTTTTGCGTCGATTGACTCACTTTCTTCTAAAAAGAAAGGTTCATAAAACTTAAAATGCAACTGAACAGGTATTTTTAAATTACGGGAATTTAAATGATTCGAGCGAACCCATCCCATCTCCACAACACACACTCTTGATGAGTGTAAACGGAGGCGCAGTAACCAAAGTCAGTGCAGAATCTCCGAGTTGTGTGTAGACGACGATCAGCTTGGAGAGACAAGTTCGTCCAGATGCAGATCGTCATAAAGCGTTTGATTTGAGCGTGTCTTCATCTCAAAGCAAACATCAGTTCGACAAGCCTTTATCTTTATTGCATCCTATATCCTGATACTTTCAGGCTTGGACTCAACGAGTTTTATGCGAGGATCCGATTGATCAGATTGATCAGAATCTTGGCAGTGTACTGATATAAGCAGTCTTCACCTCAAATGGGGGTGGTCCACTGGAGATTCGGTCCGGCTGCGATATGAATCTCTCGCTCTTCGTTTTTGGTGGGCGTTACTCCTCTCCCTAACCACTGATGGTTAATCTCGCATGACGCTTTCGTGTCGACCAATGCGAAGCTCTCTCGCACTCCTATAAAGTACGACAGCCAGTGGATTTGCGGCTGTTGATTGGCTTGCCACGACGCAACACATCTCATCAAATCCCATCCTCGCACGCAATTGCCAACGCCTTCGTTTTTCCAAAACATACACACACCATCGCTGACACGTAAAGTGCTGCAATCTCGACGCCGTGTGCGTCTTGCACAGCCGATCCATTCTGGACGCGCGTGCGCATGAAATCTCGGCGTTGTGAGCGTTGTTTGTGAGGTCCTGTTCCTGCACAGCCGATCTATCCATCGCATCGTTCATGTTTCACCTGTTCGGGCCACTCTTTGTCAGTCAATCGATCCGTTTGCAGCAAACGACCGACACTCGATACACACAACAGCAAAAAAGCACACACATCCAAATGCTCACAACAACAGCATCAGCATCAGCTCTGCCTTTCTTTTTTATTAGGCAGCCTAAAGAGCGGTTGTTTTTGTGGGTTGTATGGAGGTAGATGTGGGTAGAAAAGTAGGTTGGCAGCGCGCTCCGAGGCAGCGTTGGACTCTCCCAGAGCGCTCACACTGGACAGATGTCCAGGTCTCTCGTGTTATCTGATGCTTGGAAAGCGTCGTCATGGAGATACTTGTTGAAAATGCGTCGATGGAAAAGTGACACGCGGCGCCATCATATCGTCAAAAAGGTGAAGCCACACAAGCAGTTGGCTCCACTGTGTCTGTTCGCCGCCACGTTGGCCTCCTCCAGAGCCAAAGCCGGCCTGTGCCAGTCATTCGTCAGCATATCTTTTTTGGTAGACGCACGTCAATCCGTTCGAAAGGTCGGACGATTTCACTGCTCACACGTCTGTCCACACGTCCACACAGGCGCCTTGTTTCTGTATGGGTGCTTTCTGTCGATTAAAAGCTACTTCCTTCCCCATCCCCTTTGACGCCAGAGAGGGCTAGGGTTGCTGTAACTTTCTCAGCGTAAAATACATTTGCTCTGCACGGGCCAGTATTGAAAGCGTATGCGGATTTCCCTTGTTGCCTTTCAAGGTTTGTCTTGGTGCATTCCCTGCATCCGCTTCTTGAACAGGCAGGCCCATTAAGGAATTTGCGCTCTCGAGTGAACATCTCTCCTTTCCCCTCAAGTCCAAGTCTTCGTTGCTACTCACCGTCCGTCCGTCCGTCCGTCCGTGTGTGCGCATTCCGTGTGGAGAAAGCCCTTCGCCTGAAAAACGAGCAGCCGTCCGTTGTTCCTTGAATGAAAAAAACCACTCCCTATCCGACCTCCTCAAGCAACAGCAGCAGCGAGTTGGATGCACAGCACTCAGCAGAGCCATGGGCAGCAAACGATCTAGAAGCGAGGCGTGGCGCGGCAGCGATGCCACAGCAGCAGCAACAGCCGAACCAGTCGCGGGCGACCGCGCACTTGGACCTCGTCGACGACGACTCTTCTTTTTCCTACCAAACGGTGCGAACGCCTAGAGACTCGGCGGTCGGATCGGCGCGGTCGTTCCTCTCCCATAAGGGAGGAGCGGTTGACGCCGACCGACTGAGTGCGACAACCCCCCGAACCTCTTTCGTCACCACTGCGAGTGACCTTCTCGCGTCGAGTCTGCTCCCGGCCCCCGGATACAGCACTGAAGACTTTGACGCCGACCTCGGCATGCTCAATGATGCCGAGCGAGAAGACCGTGAAAAAGAAGCGCACCGCGCGCGGTTCCTCAGCAATGCCGAGCGCGCGATCGTCGCCGACCCGCTCAAGGCCCGTGAGTCGTTCCGCGAAGTGGAGGCGACGACCGACCAAGGCGAGTGGCACGAGCGCCCGATCGACTCGATCCTGAAGTACTTTGGCGTGACCAAGGACGACGGGCTTTCCAGCGAGGTGGCCCAGAAGCGTCTCTTGCTCCACGGCCCAAACTCGCTCGAGGCTGAGAAGAAGACACCGGTGTACATCATCTTCCTGTTGCAGTTCATGAACCTGATCATCGGGCTCTTGATGGCCGCCGCACTCGCGTCTATCGCGCTCCAAGAGTTCGTCGAAGGTCTTGCTATCATCGCGATCGTGACGCTGAACGCTGTGATCGCGACAGTGCAGGAGATGAGTGCCAGCAACGCGCTCGACGCGCTCCAGAAGATGACGTCGCCGCAGTGCGTCGTCGTCCGTGACGGCCGCCAGCTTGTCATCCCAAGCAAGGAACTTGTGATTGGAGACATTGTGGTGCTGACGACCGGTGACATCGTGCCAGCGGACATCCGTCTGGTGTTTAGCTCGGACTTCAAGGTGAACGAGATGATCCTCACTGGCGAGTCGGAGGACGTGCTGAAGAGATTCAACGCGGACATGTCCAAGAGCCAGAAGCTGACTGCTGACAACATGGTGTTCTCGTCGACTTCGGTCGCGACCGGTAATGCCACGGGCATTGTCGTGGCGACGGGTATGACCACCCGTGTCGGCTCCATTGCCGCTCTCCTCAAGGGGGACTCGGCGAACGCGAAGTCCAAGAACTTCATCAAGCGCTTCATGGAGAAGTACTACCCCAAGATGACCCCTCTTCAAGAGGCGCTCCACCGTCTTGGTGTTATCATGGGCACGGCTGTGATTGGCATCTGCGTGGTCGTGTTCGTGGTCGGCATGGTGCGCAACAATGCGGACCCAAAGAACCCGGACCGTCCAGTGTGGCTCAACATGGTGATGATCGCCGTGTCTCTTGCCGTGAGCGCTGTTCCTGAAGGTCTGCCTATGGTGGTGACGATCTGTCTCTCCACTGGCACGGCTGACATGGCGAAGAAGAATGTGCTTGTGCGCAAGCTTGCTGCCGTAGAGTCTCTCGGTGCCAGTTCTGTGATCTGCACGGACAAGACGGGTACGCTCACGGAGGGTAAGATGACTGCCGTGAAGATGTGGGGCGACTCGATCCAGTACGAGATCACCGGCAGTGGCGGCTTCAACCCGACCGGCGACATCCTCCGCAGCGGCGTGAGTCAGACCCGATCGAACCACCAGGTGCGCGCGACGCTGCTCTCTGCTGTGCTGTGTAGCAACACGAGCTTGCAGAAGGAAGAGTCGGACGACGGTCAGGTGGCGTGGGTTCCAATGGGCAACTCTTCGGAAGCTCCTCTCGTGGTCGCCGCCGCGAAAGCGGGTATCTGGCGCGAGGAAGCCATGGAAGCGTACCCTCGCGTCGCTGAGATTCCGTTCTCATCGTCCCGTAAAATGATGATCACTGTGAACGAGCTTCCACCTGGGGCTTCATTCGAGCACCTCCCGCTTCCAGAAGACACGCAGTTTGTCGCGAATGTGAAGGGTGCGCCGAACTACATTGTGAAGAACTGCACCCAGTACCTCCGTTCGGATGGCAGCATTGGGATGATGCACCCTGGTGAGCGTCACAACGTGCTGGACGCCGTGGATGCGCTGTCGTCCCAAGCGTTGCGTGTCCTCGCTGTGGCGATTCGTCCGTTGGCGAAGATTCCGTTCCTAGCGGACGAGGAAGATGTCGAGGTGAAATTTGAAGCGTTGTGCCAGCCTTTGATCTTCGTTGGTCTGATCGCGTCGATCGACCCTCCACGCCAAGGTGTGAAGGATTCCATCCACAAGGCGCGCTCTGCCTCGATCCGCACTGTGATGATCACGGGTGACTACTTGAAGACTGCCATTGCCATCGCGAAGGACATTGACTTGCTCCAGGTCGGTTCGGATGCTGATGCTGAAGCTGTTGACTGCAACGTTCTGCGTCCACGTCAGGGTATTTACCTGGCTGAGCCAGACTTGGATGCGATCACGAGTCGTTGCAGCGTGTTCGCTCGTGCGAAGCCTGAGGACAAGATCGAGATTGTCAAGTCTCTGCAGCGCCAAGGTCACGTGTCTGCAATGACTGGTGATGGTGTGAACGACGCGCCTGCTTTGAAGGAGGCTGACATCGGCATCGCCATGGGTCTCGCTGGTACTGCTGTGGCGAAGGGTGCGTCCGACATGGTGCTGACTGACGACAATTTCTGCAGCATCGTCGAAGCTGTGGAGAAGGGTCGCGAGATCTACGCTAACATCCAGCGCTTCGTGTGCTTCTTGCTGTCGACGAACTTTGGCGAGATCACGGTGATCTTCACAGCTATCGCGGTGGGCATGCCGAACCCTCTCGAGCCGCTTCAGATTCTGGTGCTGAACTTGTTCGCCGACGGTATGGCTGCGGTTGCTCTGAGTCTTGAGAAGGGCGACGGCACTGTGATGCAGGAACGTCCTCGTCCTCGCAAGCAGCAGATCATCCACGGTCGCCTGTGGGTGCTTGTGCTGTTCAACGCCTTTTTGATCGCGGTCGGTGCGTTGATCGTGTTCACGTTCGGTCTGTACTGGAACTTTGGCAAGATCTTGCTGGACGACATCATGGACGGCGTTAACAAGAGCGACGGTGAAGCAGGTTTCTTCAACGTGGTGTGCTCTCGCTGGCAAGGCATGAACAACCCGTGGATGGATTACACGAACTGTGCCGCGAAGGACGCTGAAGGAAACTTCCGTTTCGACGAGACGGTGCGCAATTCCAGCTACAGTGAAGGCGACGGCTGGACGTGCTACGGCGGCGAGTTCGAGTGTATGTCGGAAGGCATTGCGCGCTCGCAGACGATGGCGTTCGTGTACATCACGACGATGGAGATGCTGCGTGCGTACACTGCGCGCAGCTTCACCAAGTCGGTGTTCCACGACATCTTCACGAACAAGTGGATGCAGTACGCCGCGGTGGGCTCGCTCATATTGACGATCTCGGTGACTAAGATCCCAGTCGTGATGGACGATCTCTTTGGCTTTGCGACCATCGAGTGGTACGAGTGGATGTTCGCGATGGTGTTCTCGATCCTGATGGTGATCTTTGGTGAGACGATGAAGTACGTGTACCGCCGCCGCGACCGCAAGGAGCAGATGGTGCAGCAAGTGCAGAGCGGCTACCAGGACATGATGCAGGAGATCCGCAACCTACGTCTGCATGTCGAGCGTCTCGAGGGCAAGCTGGATGTGGACATGGAGTACCTCCGCGCGAACAGCCATGGCCGCTCGTCGACCTCTTCGTCATCGGACTCGAACGACAAGTCATCGCCGTTCTTGTCGCACTAAGAGCCTCATGTGTGCCGCTGCTCTACCAGCATGTGTTCACGTGCAAAGCGAGTCGCATCAAGAGTTCCTTTGAAAGTTTGCAGCTTTGAAACACAGCACACTCTTCAACTCGTCGTAGGCTTGTAGGAATTGCTGCTCTTCTTTGACGCCATCTTCCCCTAATCAATCAAGTGAACTCTTTCTCAATCAGCTCTTCTCTTGTGTTCTCTCTTCTACCAATCTCAAGTTGCTTCACGATTCCATTCCCATTTCGTGTAGCTCATCCGTTTGCGAACGCTTATATTTTCTTCTTTGTCGCTGCTTAATCGTAGCTCATACGCTCACATCTAGCTCATGCTCGTGCTAGTTTTGGCTCGCAAGTGACTCGAACTGCTTCTTCCTTCTTACATGACAATGGTTCCTGGCTCGGGGATGTTAGTTGAGATCGCCTTGTGCGGCAGAATGAGTCCGCCGTTGATAAACTTCTCGTCCTTGACCTGCACGTCCTCCCCGACGACCGTGATGCCTTCGATACGACACTGTGAAAGGAACAGCAAACAAAAGCGAATCCGTACGACTTTGTGAGCCATCGCAAATCTCCGAATGCACTTGAAGGAAGCCAAAAGAGCCATGGACGTACCCATCTGCCGATCGTCGAGCCCCAGCCGATGATGCTCGAGTGGATCCACGAGTTCGCGCGCACCGTCACGCCGCGCAACAATGTCGTTCGACTCAATCGCACACCTGACAACCAACAACATAATGGATCAGCTCTCCATTCTCAATCACACCATGCACGCTGGCTCAAGTCTCCATCAAGTACACGACGCACCGTCTTCAATGACGCATCCTGGGCCAACCACAACGTTGGGACCGATCAGACAGCCCTCACCGATAACAGCCGTCGGGTCCACCATGACGTTCCCGATGAACTTTGGACCGGTCGTGAGCGTGTCGTCGCCGCTCGCGTTGTTGAGGTAGTCCAAGTGGAGACACATCCCTGTCAAAAAGTCCTTGGGCTGGCCGATGTCCATCCAGTACCCTGGCAGCACCATCGAGAACAGATTGCCCTCGGCCGCCATCTGCGGGAAGATTTCCTTCTCAATCGATGTCGGACGGAGCTGTAAATCAGGCAATTAAAAGCACACAGTTGTACCAGGGTTGCTATTAGAAATACCACCACAGCACACGATAATGCGAATGACACACGCTTTGTTGCTGTACCTGGATGCGGTCGAGGATCTCGCGGTTGAAGATGTAAATGCCGGCGTTGATCTTGTTCCCGACGTACTCGCGCGGCTTCTCCACAAAGCGCTGGATCTGTCCGTCTTCGCCCGAGAGCA
This sequence comes from Globisporangium spiculum, assembly GCA_023335655.1. NCBI lineage: Eukaryota > Oomycota > Peronosporomycetes > Pythiales > Pythiaceae > Globisporangium > Globisporangium spiculum. Next base: position 23,688 of record JAADVO010000229.1, on the reverse strand, counting down.
CGACGCCGTACTTGGACGGCTCGTCCACTTTTGTGACCTGCGCATAGTAGAAGTAGACAACCTGTTAGACAAAGGCTCATAGCTCACGTAAAAGCAGCACCATGGGTATTAAGCACACGCACCATGATCGTTCCCTCCGCGCCGTGGGACTTGTGGAAATCGAGAAAGTCCTGCAGACGGTACTCGCAAATTACGTCGCTGTTGAACACGAAGAACGGGTCACCATCGTCCAGCAGCTCGCGTGCGAGCGCCAGCGGGCCCGCGGTGCCCAGCGGCTCGGTCTCGTGCGAGCACGTGATCTTGATGTTGTACTGCTTCTCCATGGTCTGCAGCGCCTGCAGCATCACCTGCGGCTGGTAGTTCACCGCCAGCACCACTTCCGTCACGCCGACCTATCATTCGTTCCCACACGCACGAGAGTCCATTAGCATCACACAGCTATCGAACGCCTACAGCCTCGTGCTAATACACACACACACACGTACCCCGACGAGCGCTTCAATCTGGTGCACGACGATCGACTTGTTGCAGAACTCTACAAGCGGCTTGGGGCACGAGAGCGTCAGCGGACGCAGTCGCGTGCCGAAGCCCCCGACCAGAATCAGCGCCTTCATGCGTTCGTCCTCTTCCTCTTCCTAGCTGCTGTCCGGTGCTCTTCACGCACACGCCGCCAGCACTGCTTCTGTCCGTCTCGTAAGCTCTCCAAGCAGCTTTGAATCTCGCTTTCTGAGAATTGGGAAAAACACGCAAATGAGGGAGAAAAAGATCGGAGTACTGAACGTCACTTTATTAGAGAGCTCTACAAAATAAACCTCATCAAATCGATACCTTGGTGAATATCGAACTACACAGGGTACCTTTGCATGAGTGTAGCCATTTATTTGACTGGCGCAGGGTTCAATAGCAAACTCAACAAGTACAGAAAGATGATAAATGGTTCGCAAACTTATACTACACTAGTAATTCTCTCTTTCTTCAAAGGACGATGAGTATACGGACTTCTACAACGCATTCGGAGGCGCTCTTATCAATCAGAGGCTGCCAGTGTGCAGCAACACAATCAGCATTGCAGCAATGGCAGTCGCAGCACCGAGTACGCTACTGCTTGGTTGAGTCGAGCTGCTGGTGTTCACGTTCTGCAGACTCAAGTCGTGACCCGACTGGATTGGCGGGAGCTTGAGCGCTGCTGGCGGCTCGGACGTTGGAAGCGGATGCTCGCCTTGCTGTCTGTTCAGGGTGTCGATCTTCATGCCTTCACTCGAACCGCCACTAAAGCTGTCGTGGTCGCCTGAGCACGATCGACTCGTGTCGTGCTTACAGAGGTGTATGATCGCTGCAACTTGGGGTGTCCGGGTCTTCTGATCTTTCTCAGGCGCGTCGTCACCTGCTTCTTCGTGGTTGCCTGCAGGGCTGGATGGAGTTGAGCTGGTTGTGTTAATGCCAACAGTCGAATTCGGTCGATGCCAAGGCTCCGGGCTCGCTAGCGCAGGCAAACTACTGGTCGTGGTCTTGCCAGTTTCACTGGATGATGACAGACTTGACTGTTGCGCAACGCTCGTTTCGTACTGTTGAGATGGCGTCCATGGAAGAGTCGTCTCCGTGTCTGGAAGTTCCTGCGATTGATACTGGGACTCCTGTTGAACCATCGGCGCGTCTTGTGTCGCTTGCTGGTAGGGGTTCGTATCAAGCAATACTGCAGCTGATGCTACTGGAGTTGATCGGATCCCAGCGAAGACGAAACAGAGGGAAGCTGGCACCACTAGCTGTACCATGCTGGTCACAAAATGAGAAGAAAAACTCCGTGGTGTGGGCTGGAAGAAGAAGTCGGCTGGGGGAGTCTTGCGCACTACGAGTCGAGCTTGAAAGTGAGGCTGTGACTGACGCTGACGCTGAACTCCCAGAAAAGCAAACAAGAAAAGAGAAAGCACCACACTGCCATGCACCTACAGCAGGAGCGTGAGCTGAAAGACTGAGAAAGTACAGCGGAAGAAACGTCTGAATTTGGTTGCAGCAAAGCAACTTTGGTTTGAAAAACAAATGGGAAATAAGAAAAGATGAACCCTCACCGAGTTTCAAAGGTGTGTGTGCGTGTGTCTTTTCTCTAAGTCCTCCCTACTTGAATGTCCAGGTCGTCCCGCCTGAGCTGCACAAAGGCTGCACTCTCGTGTGGGATTCCAACGAAGCAACTGCGAACGTCAATTTCATCGTTCACATTCTTCTCGGCTTGAGTTGGTTAGTTGCCACGTTCATTTCAAAAAACATGGTATTATTCATTGAGTTTGCTTTCGCAAAGCACTTACAACACACGCCGCGCAGTCAGGAAAATCAAACTCCGTCGCTTGGCATCGAGAGAGTCAAACTGAAGGGGGGTATGGCTCCTCTATCTACAAGCTTCCTTGGCTCTCTTCATCTTCTTCTTAAGCCATGACAACCGCCAAAATGACCGACGCCACCGCCGTGTAGAGTGCAGTCGAGGCCGAGAGCGAGTGCGAGACGGCGGCACTGGACGAGCCCGTCGAGTTCGAGGACGAGGCACTGGCCGCGGTCGCCGTGTTGGACGGCGTGCTCTTCTCGCCGAGCTTTGGCGCTGACACAGCCACTGTCTTTTTGAACGCGTTCGACTTCTTGCCGTTGCACACAGGCTGCACGGCTGAACACGCCAGCGTCTCAACTATTGAATAGCACACACCATAATACACAGAGCTCGGTAAGGATGATGCCTTGCGCAAATTTCACAGAGCCAAAGCCAAAGCTTACCGGTGGGCATCGACGGGAGATCGGACGAGATGTTGGTCGGGCACGTGAGGATCTCCTTGCGCGTGATCGCGTAGCTGTCCATCTTGAGCGTCGGCTCGGCGGTCGTCGTGTACGCAGTCTTGAGGTTGTCGTACTCCGGGTACGGGTTGAACACGCACGGCACCGTGTCGTGGTCGCACGTGTCCGGCGAGAAGTACCCGACGCCGTACTTGCCCGCGTCCTTGGTCTTGGTCAGCTCTATACATTGTTTCAACAAAGAGGTTAGTCAGACTTCTGGGTGACCCAGGGTAGGAGGTAGGCAAAGTCAGAGTAGGCTGTAGGACGTACTCTTGGCGACGGTGTTAGGAATCTCCGTGACGAACTCAAAGACGTTGCCGCCGACGATCTGGGCCGTCATGTCGGTCTCTTCGTTCATCCACTTGGCGTCGTAGAACGCGCGCTGGGTCTCGTAGCCATCGATCGTGTTCTCGCCCAAGTTGCAGCCAAACTCACCAAACATGAGCGGACGCGGGTACGCCACGCTGTTGTACTCCTTCATGAGGCTCTGGAGACCGGTCGACTGCGAGTATTTGGTGTGGGTCTTCGGGTCGCACTCGACGTACGGGTTGAAGCCGAGCCACTCGGCGCGCGTGAACTCGTTGTCGTCGATGCTGCAGTCGTAGTACTGCAGGAACTCCTCGCGCGGCTGGATGTCGGCGTTGTCAATGCCGATCGGCACTTGGCGCATCGAGCCCGAGCACGTCGCCGCGTAGTTGCGCGTGTCGCGCACCAGCGCCTTGACGCACGGCGCCGTCTGCGTACCGTCCTTCTTGAAGAAGCGCTGCAGGTTGTTCTCGTTGCCGACGCTGAAGCCGAGCGTATTGTCGTACACCGCGAACGCGTTGTAGACCATCTGCACGCGCGTGAACATCTCGTCCGGGTAGCACTGCGGCGGCATGAGGTCCTGGATTGCGCAGTTCTTGCACGGCGCCGCCATGCCCACGAGCACGTAGATGCCGGCCTCCGAGCACGCGCACATGAACTTGTCGTGCGACTTGCTCGGGTCCACCGAGTAGAGGCGGATCGTGTTCACGCCCAGGTCCTTCATGACCGCGAGGTGCGGTGTCCAGATGGCTTCGTGCTCGTCCGCGGCCCAGTCGTAGTTGTCGACCTTGGCATACTCACCGGCGTTCGGGCGCGGATAGTACGCCATGCCCTTGATGCGGAACTCGAGTCCGGTGTCCGAGTTGAAGAACTTGTTGCCCTTGGTGACCACGTGCGGCACCCACGCATCCACGGTCGTTGGTGCCAGCTGCATCACGGAGCACGCCACAAGAAGCGCCGCGGCGCAGAAGCCACGCACACTTTGTCCAAACGCCATCTTTGCTTGTATCTGAAGTGGAGGAGGAATGAAGAAGAAGCGGTAGAAGAGAGTAGAGAGAGAGAGAGAGAGAGTGGGCGAGCGCTGGGGTTTGTAATCTGCGCGTGGAGGGAGAGAGAGGAAGTCGGTCTCGCGGCGGCGCAAATTGGGGAATGCTCTACAGACGGCAGGCAATGGGCAATGAGGACGAGAGGCAATCCAGCTGGAACCGTACGGCGGTATCGTGCGTGGGCGCGGTGGTGGCGTTGTGCTCGATGATGGACGACAGAAAAGGACCAAGGTTGCCATCTGAGGGGGTACGCACGTACGCAACATCGCCCCCCTCAAGTCCTGCGTTGCAGATTGAGCTGCTCAGTGAGGACGAGCTCATTTGGGAGTGAACTGACTCCTCTTCAAAAGGATCAAAACAAGCTAAGATTTGCAAATAACGGATCAAATCACGTGAGCTAAAAGTATGAATCAAGACTGATTGCTTGCAGAAACAGAATCCGTATCACCTCTTTTTGTGAATTTACTCTCTGGCTCTCTCTGAATGGTCAAAGAAACCAGCTGGCCCCCTCTCAGATTCAGGGATCGGACTTAGAGCACTCCAACATCCCCTACATGACATTGATGACAAATGGATTTTGGTTCTTCCCATTTTGCGAGGACACTGCCTTCAGCTTAGTAAAGCCATTGCTTATGAAGCTGAAGGCAGGGTGTCTAACGGTTGATAATGGCTGCCAACGCCTCTTGCGTTATGAAAAGCTACAAACTGCAGTATCAGCTGTTGCTCTGCTTGGGAAATTTTGTGGACTGACTGTTCACTTACAAGTGTCTGGCGTGCAAAACCACCACCCAGTAGTCAGTTCGTTCGCCACTCGCCCTTCAGCGATTGAACAGCGAGCGAGGACGACTCGACCACACGAATGGACGCACCACCCGCCGCGCGCACTTATTTGCTCTCTCTCTCATTTTTCTTTCCCCCTCTGTTTCATCGTGACAAGAATGGCTTACTGTTCGCTCTCCGACAACTGTATCTCTTGGTGGTCCCTGAATCCCCATGCCCGAGACGAGCTTCTTGTCGGATCTCGACTTTAGTTGACAACGAGGTTGCCTTTACACACATGTTACGGCTGATTAATTATGGGCACAGCGTGGTTTTCAGCTTCTGACGCTATCTTAATCGGCAGTTCAGCTGGGATCTTCGACACCAGGATACGTCTTGAATGCTGTAGATGAAGATGGTCGTTGAACTGAGCTAGGTGCCAAAGAGAATCTCGGACCCAGCCAGCGAGCAGTCCATGGATCCTGTTTCGGAGTGAGTGAATAAGTGAGCGAGTGAATAGCTTTTAGGCGGCCCTGATCAACAAACAACAGACAATCGGAAATGCCCTGTTCGTCAGATGCCAGTAGTGCCGTACCTCAGGGACATCAGACCCAACAACAATCATATTTCGACAATACCTGAATCGCCAACTCGCTGCTTGGGTGAAGAGTTCACTAACGAGGGAACCGTAGCTGATCTCGCTAGTACACTGGAAAGCAGTTCACGAAGCAAGTACCGGGGAACAGATTGGGAATCGTAGTTCATCAGACCTTTCGACCTCATAAGGGCTCTCACTATCTGTACAGTATTATATAGCAGAAGCTGTCAGCCTGTATCTTCAACTAGAGCAGCTCCTTGCTTTGGAAAATCTGGTTCTGCGACAGGGCTTAGATACTTTTTTCTCAGTTTGGTAAATGATAGACTCCAACTGTATCGACAGTTTGTTTGCCTTCTGAAAATGGCGAGCCCTCATGCTAAAATGGTTCAGCGCCGGTTCGCTGAGACCCCCATTCCCCATTCTTCAAGCCAAGCAAGTCACAATCAAATAGCCATGCCGTCGTTCAAGCGCATCGAAGTGCACACGCTGTCGAACGATTTCCGCCAGGCGACCAAGATCGTCGAAGACCCACAGCTGCCGCGCGCGCACGCCGGCCACGTCGTCGTGAAGAACCACTACGTGGGTATCAACGCCACGGACATCAACGTCACCAACGGCGCGTACACGGCGCAGCCGCCGCCCTTTGGGTGTGGACTTGATGCAGGTGAACAATAAACGAGATACTTAACCTTGCCGACCACGTGGGAACACCGTGCTAACCCCTGTGTGTGTGACTGATAATGCGACACAGTCGGCGTGATCATTGAGGTCGGCGAGGGCGTGACGGACTTCAAGGTCGACGAGCCAGTGTCCTATCGAAGTAAGCCAATTTATGCCGCTTGCGGCGCGAGTGTATTGTCGATGCTAATCATGTGTGGATATGTCTTCGATGCGACAACAACCAAAATCAGAGCTCGGAGCGTTTGCTGAATTCGTCGAGGTCGATGCGTCCACTTTGGTCAAAGTGCCCGTGCCTTCCCCTGCGGTGCTGCCGCTGATTGTCTGCGGCACCTCGGCGTCCATCGCGCTCGAGCACGTGGGCCACATGAAGTCGGGCGAGACCGTGTTTGTGACTGCCGCTGCCGGTGGCACGGGCCAATTCGTCGTGCAGCTCGCGAAATTGGCCGGCAACCACGTGATTGGCACGTGCAGCTCGGACGACAAGGTCGAGTTCCTCAAGAACTTGGGCTGCGACCGCGTAATCAACTACAAGAAAGAGGACGTCGCCGCTGTGCTTAAGAGCGAGTACCCTGAGGGGCTCAACCTCGTCTTTGAAAGCGTCGGCGGCGAGTTGCTGCGTGCGGCAGTGGACAACATCGCGCCGCATGGACGGATCATTGCGTTTGGTCACATCTCGGGCTACCAGTCGAGTGCTTCTTCAGACTCTGAGCACCCATACCTCGTGAGCGAATTGGTACCCAAGCTGCTGTTCAAGGCGGCCTCGCTGCGGGGTTTCATCTCGGGCAACTTTCGCCAGCACTTTGTGCCGCACATGGACCGACTGATGGCGCTGATCCACGAGAAGAAGCTGGTCGCAGGCGTCGATCCAGTTCAGTTCAGTGGACTGGAGCAAATCCCCGAGGCGTTGGATTACATGTACGCGCGCAAGAACATTGGCAAGATTGTCGTCAAGCTTGCGTAGAATTGTCATTGTAGTGAGTGTGTAGTTTGCAGCGTCCACGTTCGCGTGCTTACGACAGACGTTGTGTACCATCGAAATGTCGTTGAAGGGTTGAAATACAACAGATCGCCAAAAACATCAGCATGACGCTCGAGATTGTTGAGATGTGGGCAATTGGTGTTCTCGAAAGACAGGCAGGCAGGCAGCTTGTGGGGCAGAAAGAGTTCGAGTATAAAGACGAGCAGCCACCATCGCTTTGAAGCATGTGATAGGCGCTGTAAGTGCATTTCAGGACGTCTCGGTGCAGCGAACGATGGCGCTGCGCCGCGAAGAGGTCATGAGCCGTTGCTGGATCACTCGCTGCCGCTGATAAGTAGCGGCGATAACAACAAGCAACACTGTCACAATGTTCTCGACGCCGTTCAGTGGCTTCACGCGAATTGGCCACAAGACGGATGCACAGCACGCGCGATGGACCGAGCGGCAGCAAAAAGACATTTGAACGTCGTGCAATGGCTGTACGACAACTGCTCCGAGGGCTGTACTACCGACGCGATGGACGACAGCGCGATCCGCGGCCACTTGAGCGTCTTCCAGTTCCTGTACGAGAACCGAATAGAGGGCTGCACCGTGAAAGCCGCAACTCACGCCACCATGAAGGGGCGACTCGACGGGCTCGCGTTCATCTTCCACAGCCACCACGACGCCATCAACCTCGTGGAAGTGCGCGGCGTCACCAGTCACTCCGTCGCGATGCGGCCAACATCGGCAACAGGCGTTTCTAGTGGCTCTGCCTGACTGTGTGTGAGTATCTGTGTTCGAGCCTGAAACTGGAAAGACAACACTACCGATGAAAGCCTTGTAGCAGCACATGCTCATCAGCCAGGAAAGTCTGCAAAGTTCAACGTCAGTCGTCAGACACCGAGCAACCGGCAAGCTCAAGGTCAGACGTTTTTGAATGCTGATCAGAGCCACGACTAGCCCGAGGCACGCTGCTGTGTGAGATCCTCGCGATGGACTTGGACCCACTACTTCCACTGACTGAGAACCAGAGTTTCTCAACTCAAACGCGCAGATTTTTTTTTTCTCATCCCTAGCCAACATTACGTCCAAAATCAGAGCGTCATCAGCGCCAATCCACAGTCGAACGTACACACGCGTCGTGTGATGGATAACTAGTATTCACCTGTTTTGAGTTGCGCACCGCCGTATCCAGTATGCTTGCACTTCAATGCAAATAGCAAACATAAGCAGCCCTGATACGATCGATATCTGGAAGACTTCGCAAGTGAATTGCATCTGAGCATTGGTTATTTGCAGCTTCATTTGACTCAGCCAGTTCATGCTCTCGCAATGTATCATTTTGGCGCATCATGGGGCTCGAACGACCACCAGCCTCACAGGATTTGTACCTCTGATGTGTTCGCGCGCACCTGCCATACCCACACGCAGATATTCCCATCAAGCGAGTGAGTGACACATACAATTGCCTGATAGCGATGGATGGATCCATACACACAAGGCAAGCTGGGGTCAGAAAAACGCGACACTTGAACTACCGATCGCGCACCAACGCAAACGCAAACGCAAACGCAAACGCAAACGCAAAAGCGACTTTGTGTGGCTTTTGGTGCTTGCGTTTATGGCGTCTATGGCGTTCATGGCGTGCATGGCTGGTATGGGATGTGTCTTCGTCGCCGTCGGCGCTGCCGGCAATGCGATGGTCAGCGCGCACGAGATCGTGTTCGCGTCAATCAATCGCTGTGATCTCGACACTCCATGTGTCCATGTGGGCTGACCCCACATTTGGATCCTTGTTGCCTTTCTCTCAGAGGCAAGTGGTACAGTGTACCAGTTCTGAGCTGTTGATGGCCCAATTTGTGGTGTGGTGTCGAGCCCTAAACCGCAACCTGCATGTCGCATGAAGCCGAGTGGTATGATTGGCTCAGCCTCGTTGTGGATTCCCCCAGCCCTTGTGCTCTGTATTTTTGTGTCTAGTGAGCAATTGATCCGTACACACGTACAATTTGTATGTGTACCACTTTACTCGGCTCACTTGCGGTTGCATTCACAAAAACACAGGAGGGAGCATGACGTTTGATGCACTGGGGATTTAGCCAAGTGCGCTCGCTGCTCAAACGTGAGACAAATACTAGATGAAGCCGCCACCAAGCACTACGCAGGAAACGAACCCTTATTTGCTGACGGTTGGTTGGAATGGGCGATACGGGCTGCTGGATGTTGGCGAAATTTGCGCTCTTCAGAAACTACTTTCGAGCAAGAAGAGACAAATCCTCACTGACGCTGGTGGTCCGCTCCTGGTGGCGTGTTGGAGCGACTCGTGATTACGCCAACAGGAGACGTCAGCGGTTCTGCGCAAGAGTGGCGAACTTTCCATATTATGCCTTGCATAATGCGTACTTCTCGAACAGGACTATGGATATAGTTGTATAAAGTGATCTTTGTTGTTTCTAGGAGTTAGATTTCTAAATAAAACGGTTGTGGATTTGATAGAGTATTTTATAAGCGGCTTTGCCACCAAAGCGAATCTCGAGGGAGGAACGTGGCGGTGGAACAGCTGAAACAGAGGAGGCGCATCGCATCGCACCTTTCATCCAATCTCGCAAAAGCGCTCGCAAAAATGTGCGCGCATACAAACTCGGAGGTTACGGTCGACTCGACAGCATCACAGCGTATTGCACACTGCGCAGCAAATGGGATCTTGTATCTGTTGGAGCAGCGAAGAACGGGCGGCGGACGTGAGCCGCCTGCCAAGAATGCCGAATGTAATGCGCCGTTTATCAAATTAGGACAACTCAGTCGGATTCGCGTCCGCTGATACTGATAGCTACTCTATTCGATTGTTCAAGTTAGGCAGACAGTGCTGGACTGCCTGCCACGCATGTATAGTGCAGCGCTTTCTATCCATCCACCCATCCATCCATTTTCTGAGGGTTCCGCAACAAGAGAGCCCTGCTGCTGGATGTTCCTGGAGGTAGGTACAGCGCGTGCCTTGGTTTTTGTATGCTCGACGCTTCTCCTCCGTCCATTGCGCTTCAACACTCGCTCTTTTGGCGGATCATCGGCAGCGGCGCGGGTGGCGGTCGGAGGAGAGCAGAGGGCTAGGGGACTTGTCCGCAGGCAGGTGACGACGGCGGGTGGCAGCTCCCTCTGGAGATGGGCGACAGAATTGATGCATACAAATAATAAGTTGTTATCGGAAGAGACCCGGACGTTTGAGCTGTGTTCTCAACCGGGTCATCCCTCCTCTGGCAAGTTTTCGAAAGCCTACCCAGCAACCTCTGAAATATTATGCTACACTGCGCAATGGCTCAGAAACTGGAGCTTGTTGGGTGGATACTGGGTTGTGCAGTCTCATAAATAAATAAAGGTGCACAAAATGAAACAGGTCGGCTTCGAAGGAAGACAGCAAGCGACCATCACTCCTGCCTGCCATTTCGAAAGCTCAAGACATGGCGCATTCCCCAGTCGTGAAAAACAAACCGCCAGGAAGCGCTCGAAGCTCAACGCCCAACGCAGCAGCAGCGAGACGCCTCCAGCAGATCGATCGTCCGCCTGACACTCGCGCGCGGAGAGAGAGAAGTGAACAGCAGCAGCGATCGGTTGTTGCTCTTCTTCTTCTTCTGTCTGTCTGCCCTCCTCCATCATCACCAGCAGCCTTTGCTTTCATCCCGCCGTCGCACAAAAAGAGTTCATCTTCGTTCCAACCCAAACAAAGGTGCGCATAATGACAGCTTTGGATCGTATGATGGATGCTTGTTTGTGCGCTTTGGATGACCCAAAAATTGGTCGCGAATGAGTCGCTGCTGGATGCCTAGTTCTTTTTTTTTCTCTCATTTCTCTAGTACTGACACCACCGTGTGCTGTGGTTTCTCTTGTTGTTTTTGTTGATATGCGAAGGAGCAGTGCACGTCGCGAAGTCAAAAGCGCCACCACACTCTCTTGTTGTTCTTTAGCGCTTTTTCTTCAGAAGCGTGCGTCGTGGTCAAGAAAAGAGCGGTTGCGTCTGGAAGAGTCGTCGCGTCTAGGTGGTGAAACGTCAGTCAGTTAGCTCACAAGCCCTCCGCGACATCCATCCAGGGAGATCTCGAATTTACCGTTTGGGTCAGTGCCGTTTTACGATCCGCGGCCCGAGTTCTTCTCTTCGCCTCCCCTTTTGCTATCTATCGCCTTTCGAGTTTGCTTTCGTCACCCAAAGCAGTGCGCCGATAGAAGCAAGCAGAAAGAAAAGAGCAAGCCGTCGTCGTCTTTGTTAGTATGAATATGGTGCTTCAGCCAAACAGCAGTGCCGTCCGTCCAGGTATGCCGTCGCAGAACGTCCAGAACAGCAGTGGTAGCAGCGCTGCGAAGGTGGCCGCCGCGCCGCTATCGTGGAAAGATGCTGTGAAGAACGGAGTCGCCGCGCCGCAGAAACCCCTCGCACCTCGTGCCTCTCCTCAAAAACCAAGCCAGCGAAACAAACAAGAGCAGAAGCCCCGACAAACAACCTGCCAGCGCGCGAAGCTTCTTCGATCGCGCACGGTGTCGCGAATCGTGGATTCGCCAACGTTCCGCAAGCGAAATGACTCGGTGCAGAGTCAGCACAGCGATTTTAATATGAGTGCGGAGAAGAAGTTGAGCGATAGCATCAACAAGAAGCAAAGCGTCAAGGCTGCTCTACATGCAGCGCGCCAAGATGCCAAAAGGAGTGCGGCAGCCGCTGCGTCAGCCACCGAGAGCGCGAAGAAAGAAGCTGAGCCAGCAAAGTCGTCACGAGTGCGCGACCAGCTCGCCAGTGCGAAATCCGCTGTGAACTCGTTGTTTGCGTCCCCGCGAAAAGCTGCGTCTCGCGAGAAGGATAACGAAGGAGCTCCTCGAACCCGCGAGCGATCCGCGTCGGCCGACCTCGTGCTTTTGCGACGATCCGCGCTGCCGATGTGGTTGTTTTCCGAGTCCAAGAAGGTCAACCCTGTTGGCTCGAGTGAAACTAAACGTCTGGTGAAAGGTGCGAGCGTCCATTTCGCCAACACGAGGGACGTTGGCGAAAGAACGCAGCAATCGTTGCGCACCCGCTCCATGAGTGTTCCTGATTCGAAGATCTGTTCCAGCCGCATTGAAGATGCAATGCGGATAGCTGGTGAATCTTCGGATGACGAAAAATGTATGGTGAAGAAATCAACTGACACCGTCGATCAGCCACGCTCGTCGAGCAGTACCAGATTTGAGAGTGACGTGGTTGCGGAGCAGCGAAAGCGTGCTATGATGGTCGAGAGTGGAGGCGGCGACGATGATCTGTCCGAGTTGGATTGCGATGATACGAATAGCGAATCAACTGCTGAGTCGTCGTGCCCAAGCCCGCGTCATAGCCCCGTTGCGGGCTTCGGAACCCGTCTTGACCTGAATGGCCCTCATTCGCACGTCGACGAGCATGAAGTCCTCTCTGATGTGATGTCCCTCGAAGAAGAACAAGATTTTGAAGCCATGATGCTGCTTGATCGCATCAATGACTTGTCCGCTGAGTTCTTGGCTCACCGTGAATACGAAGAAGCGAACGCGCTTTCATGGTCGGTGGAACATGCTGCTCGACAGTGCGTGATCTCGCAAGAGATGGCGCAAAACTTGCAGTCGAACATTCACATGGGGGCGCTCGATGAAGCTCGCGATGTGTTGTACCACAAGTGCCACCTCGTCCCAGCAGTTGGAAGCGTCGTCGAAAGCCCGAGCCAAACGGAGATCAATCCGTCGATCTCTCAGTCGTTCCTAGAGTATGTGGACGAGTTGGCGCCGACCGATGCTCCAGCAGCGCGCACTCACAAGTTGCAAGTGCTCAAGTTGCTGTCAGATATTTTGACTCGATGGGTAAAAAGCGTTGGCCACGAACGCGGGTTGAGTGAAGAGCATGTCGCAATCACTAGCGGCTCGCTCTTCCTCGCTGGCTCGTACCGTCTTGGGCTCAACGACCCCAATTCCGACATTGACGCTGTCTGCGTGGTTCCGTACCACGTCACCCACGAAGACTTCTTCAGCTCGTTCTCGAAGACGCTGGAGCAAACGGAGGGCGTGACGCATTTGGCTCCTGTGCCGAATGCGTACGTTCCTTTGATCTCGCTGTCGTTCCTCGGTGTGAGCATGGACCTGCTGTTTGCGCGCTTGCCAATGTCTTGTGTCGAATCGCACCAAGAGATCGACTCGGACCACATGCTGGTTGGCGTGCACGCTGCGTCGATGAAGAGTTTGAACGCACCTCGAGTGAGCTCGATGCTGCTGTGCCTTGTGCCAAAGCGCCGAGTGTTCCGCATTGTGCTTCGTGCGGTTCGTACGTGGGCTCGTCGTCGTGGGATCTACTCTGCCAAGCTGGGCTACTTGGGCGGCATCAGCTGGGCGATCCTCGTCGCGTTTGTTTGCCAGATGTATCCAGAGGCAGAACCTGCGAAGGTGTTTGTGCGGTTCTTCCAAGTGATGTCCGAGTGGCAATGGCCGCAGCCGGTCATGCTCAATGTGATCTACGATGCTGGTCTGGGCTTTGAGATGTGGGATCCTCGCCAAAACATCTACGACCGCGCGCACATCATGCCGATTATCACGCCTGCGTACCCGCACATGAACTCGTCGGTGCAAGTGTCGCAGTCAACATTCTCGGTCATTTACGAGGAGTTCTGGAGGGCTCGGTACTTGGCTGAAGCTGCCGCTGGCGTTCCAAGCTCGATGCCGAATGCTTCGACTGACGTGGACGAGTTCGAATCGAATACCGCGTGTGGTGGATTCGCGACTGGCAGTTTTGCGAATCTCGGCTCATTTTACTCGGATGATATGGTGTCCGAACCTGTGAGTCTTACGTACGAAGTCCAAGAAACTCCGTCGTGTCCGTGGGAAAAGCTGTTTGAGCCATCGAACTTTTTCATTCGATACGACACGTACTTGGTTGTGGATTTCCAGGCGGCTACCCCGAGCGAAATGCACAAGTGGGGCAAATTCGTTGCGTCTCGACTGCGGAAGCTCGTGGACAGCGTTCAGCACGTGAACTTAGTGTCTCGAGTGCACGCGTTCCCGACCTACTTCCCACACACCAGCGATGGTAGCACACCTGGATCGTGCATGTTTATTGGAGTTGAGTTCCACTGCCGACGAAACAATCCGATGATCGTAGTGCCACTGCTCCCGAAGGATGACCCAGAAGTGAAGATCAACCTCGAGCAAACGATCCGTTTCTTCATGGCGACAGATCTACAGCAGTTTGAGTACAAGCAGCCGAGCATGACCGCTGACGCTCGATTGTTGAGCTGGGAAGATCTTCCGGAGTTCGTGTTTCCGAACGGCCGCGCGTTTGCTGATGACGAGCGAGTGAAGTACCAGCTGAACCTGGAAGCGATGGGCTTTTCGCAGAACACGCCGTCGTTCCGCCCCTCGTACTATTCGACTGGGTATGCGCGCGGCGGACGTTGGCGCGGAGGAGGACCTCGCAAGTACAACGGCGGAGGCAAAGGCAAGCACCAGCGGTTCCGCGATGGTCCTCGAATGTACCCAATGACACAGGCGGGGTGAGCGAGCGAGCTGTCAAAGAGCAGATAGAGGATGAAGAAAAAATAGGCGGAGTCACCCGGCCGTGAGATCGGCAGCGCCAGAAAAAAATGTATGGCGAATGTTGTACCGTCCAGGGTGCCACACTCGCTGTGCAGCCCAACAAATGCACTCACGACCCAGCATGTCCACAGAAGATCGAGAACGAAAGCTGGCACCTCAGTTAGTCAATGCCATGAAGGAAAACATAAACCAAGAAGTGTATCCAGGCTCCAAGAGAGAGAAAGAGCGACGACAACCCGAGTCGTCTCCGTGATTAGCGTTGCTGTCCATCTCAGTTCGCGAATCCACCCGAACCGCCAGCAACGCAATCAAGCCGGCCCCGTGTTCAAGGAACTCTCAGTGGATGCAGTCTATATCAGAAAAACCTGGCACCGCACACTCGATGTGATAGATAGAAAAGCGCAGCACCAGAAGCAGCTAACTCTCGTAAGAGCCATTTTGTCTCCCAAGCATTGTAGGAAAGGCCACGTAACAACAGAATCATATACACGCTCTGAATTCGATCCGTTTTGTCCATTTTGCGCTTACTGGCGATCTCATTTCTGCCTGCAAACAGTTGCGATGACGTTGATGGACGGACAAAAACTCGAAGCTCATTCCACACGCCTTCAAAAAAACAAAAGCACGCAGACACACAATGAATGACGTTTGAGTTCTGTTGCAGCACTCGGTGGTGCATCCATCCAGCTTACGCTCGATGCCTCTGCTTGGGAAAGTCCAAAGTATCCGGCCGTCCATTAACAACCCTGGCTTGATGAATATGGTCGGGAAGAAATAGCAGCTCTGTATTCAGCGAGAGTCAGCGGAGACTGCAAGTCGCTGTACACAACAGGTGCCGGAGTGATTTTGCATTGACGTCTGCCTACGATCCCACTTCACCCAGCAGTATCCACGCGGCAACCCGAAGCCACCACAGAATTGATTTCATGTTGTTTCCCCAACCCGTAGCCACCACTATCATTGAACTCATTGCACAAGCTTTGCTGTTGTTGGGAGTGAACGTGCTGCTCTATAAAGGAGTCAAAGCGAACAGCAAACGCTCACGCTCACGCTCGATTGCACACCCTTCCTGGTGATCATTTCGCAGCATTGCGCGCCGCCAAAAGCCGACGGGGCTGCTTTTGCGTGCATGTGTATGGATGGAGCTTGGCGGACATTCCCATTTTGCGCTGGACGCCGCTGGATTCCTCCATGACAACTTCAAGTCTTGCCTTCTGCAAATCGTGCGAGATGGCCAGCCATGTCCATGTTAGCAGAAAAAGGTAGCTTCAACAAAATGTCCTGAAAACAGCAGACAAAATGAGGCGGAAGTGGAGTGGGCCGCGCTACATGACATTTTATCTGCTTTTTATGCAGACAAATGAGAGCATATGTGGATGTCCGATCCATCGAAAGTCGGATTTTGTCAGGGAAAAACAATGTCGATTCACTGAAAACCGGACATATAGTGATTAAAACCAGATTTTGTCCAGTGCCAACCACTGGAATGCACACAAAGCAATACATTTGAATGTGAAGAAAGCGAGGTAGTGCAATGAAAGAGCCCATCATATCATCATTTGATCAAACAAGAGCGCGAAGGAGACACCAACTCTCAAACACACACACTGTACCTGATCTACAATTGTAGTCTCCAGTCCATAGAGAGGATAATGCGCGAAGGCTACAAGCAGCAGAGATTGGCCTCGAGTGCATCCGCAGGGTTTACTGCTGCTTTTCTCCTGAGAAAACTGCTTTCGTCGTCCTCTTTCTCTCGTCCAATCCGCTAGTGGCGATCCGCCCACTTGATTCACGACTAACCAGATTGTTTTTCCAACACCTCCTATCTGTCGGACCAATATGGATTCATAGAGGTCATTTTCGCATACTGCTCTGTTCTGAATGATTGGCATCTCCCAATCTTGTATAAAAACATACAGGCTCCTCGCGCCCTCTTGCTTCAGCTTCGCATGTGATGTTTGAGGTTGAGGCGTGCAAGAGACGCCCCAAGTTGCAGTTGGTGCTTGGATCGAGTGTTTTCCTCCCACTCGCAGTCGTCTGTCGCGTTCTCTACTGTGTTTGTCCTTCAGTACTGCATCGTGTTGCCTTTCGAGCCTGTTCGCAAGTCTCAACACCAGAAGAAGAGGCAACATCAGCGACAGTAGCCCCTTGCTTCCTTCGTTCCCCAGCAAACTCCCGCTTCAGAAAGCCAGGAGTGATCAATCACTTTCAAATTTGACCAGCTCCCAGCAAGTCCAGTTTGCAAGCAAGACTCCCTCCCTCCCACCCACCAACCTTCCAGGTCCCTTCACTATTAATACCTCTACACGATGAAGGTCTTCCCAAGCCTCGCTGCATTCCTCTTCGGCTCGCTCGTGTGCGTGACGACTGCGCCAGCCATGACGGACGCGCAGGACGCGAGCACAATCACGGTCGCGGAGCCCGGCACGCCCGCGTTCCTCAAGCACCGTCCAGTGTTTCACTTCCTCGCGCGCAAGAACTGGATGAACGACCCGTGCGGCCCGTACTACGACGACGCCACGGGGCTCTACCACATGTTCTACCAATCCAACACGGAGAAGACGTCGTGGGGCAACATGACCTGGGGCCACGCCGTGTCGGAGAACCAGGTCACGTGGACCGACTACCCGGACGCGCTCAAGAACGAGGACGAGTGGGACAACCTGGGCGTCTTCTCAGGCTTCGCGGCCAAGAAAGCGGTCGACGGCAAGGACACGGTCTTCTACACGGGTGTCACGGCGCTGCCGATCTCCTGGACGTTGCCGTACCTCTTCGGCGAGCACGTCAACTACGCGACGACGAGCGACAACGGCAAGACGTGGCAGAAAGGCAAGAAGCCCGCGATCATGGGTCCACCGGAGGGCATGAACGTCACAGGCTGGCGCGACCCAAACGTGTTCCAATCCAAGTCGCTGGACGCGCACTACGGGCTCAACGCGTCCGCGGGTAACAGCCATTACCTGATCACGGCCGGCGGCATCCACGACGTGGGTCCGCGCATCTTCCTCTACCACTCGGAGAATTACGTGGACTGGACGTACAAGGGCTTCCTGCTCTCCAAGGAGAAGAACACGACGTTCTCGCGCTTCAGCGGTAACTGGGGCTACAACTTCGAGACGACCAACTACGTCGAGGTGACAGACGAAGAGGGCGAGTCGCACAACCTCATGATGTTCGCGGCCGAGGGCACGCCGCGCCGCTACCCGATGTGGGCCTTCGGCAGCATCGGCGGCGGCTCCCAGCAGCGCGCCGGGTGCACGGACGCGAGCGCCGAGGACCCGCAGCAGGGTTTGTTCACGCCAACCGCCGTGGGCGTGACCGAGTACTCGCTCTGGTACGCGAACGCCGTGTACAAGGACCCGAAGACCGGCAAGGACGTGGTCATCGGCTGGATCACCGAGGACAACGGCTACGAGACGCAGCCGCAGGGCTGGAACGGCATCCTCTCGGTGCCGCGCGAGGTGAGCGTGGCGATCGTGAAGAACATCCACGACCCGGAGAACGCACTGAGCGCGCCGGGTGACTGGCTCGTGTCGGACGTCAAGAGCGTGGACTGCAACGGCCAGGCGACGACCGTCAAGACCATCAAGACGCTCGGTCGCAAGGCGTACGAAGCCATCCAGCTGATGCGCGGCGACCAGACCGAGATGATCGCCAAGGCGTCGGTGTCCAAGGCTTCGGGTGGCGAGCAGGTGCTGACCACGAAGGCCAAGTCGTTTGAGCTCTACGCCGAGGTGACGTCGTTCGAGAAGGGCTCACAGGTTGGCTTCAACATCCGCCGCAGCGCCGACAGCGACGAGTTCACGTCCGTAGTCTACGACGACGCCAAGAAGAGCGTCGTGATCGACAAGCACGCGAGCTCCACCATCGACTGCGCGCCGTTCACGGCCGCGTACCACCCGGACCGCAACAACACCGAGGGCCTCTTCCAGCTCTTCGACGTAGTGCAGGACGCCGGTTCTGCGTCGTGCAAGGTGGCGCGCGAGCCGCTGCGCTTCAACATCTTCGTGGACGTGTCGGTGGTCGAGGTGTTCGTGAACGACCGCTTCGCGCTCTCGGCGCGCATCTACCCGTGCGAGGGCAAGACGAGCTCGGACGGCATCTCGCTGCTGGCCACGGGCGCCTCGGACGCCGTGTTCGAGAACGTGCAGGTGTGGAGCAACCCGAAGCACGCCTGGGCCGAGACCCGCGTCGTGCCGACCTTCTAAGCGAAGCGAAGCCCAACAAACAGTCCAAACAATGTGGGTGGCGACGTGGTCACCCCTTTACTCCTAATGCCATGAGTATATTTTCATTCTGTTCTTTTGAAGTCTCGCATCATTCGCCCATGTCGTCTTCGTCGTTCGTTGGTGGTTTCCGAGTCAAAAAGCTGATTCCGAGTTTGAGCTTCGCACGCACAAACTCCACAAAACTAACTATTCCACGTCTCACTCGAGCTGCAGTGTCTTCTCTCCACACTGTCGATCAAGAATTATTATTGTTACAGTTTGATGCTCTTCACCACACATGTGATACGTACGCACGTTCACTACAGAGTGCTCAGTCAGGATCTCACTCTCTCTCAGACTGGAACCCCCGCTGTCGCTGGCCGCATCGCGACGTCGTGGAGCCACGTCAAGATATCCACGCGGCTGCAGGAGCGACTGACGCCACGCACTTCCACGAGGTCGATGGCGTCGCGGTGGTTGTGGAAGATGAACGCGAGCACGTCAAGTCACCCCTTCATGGCAGCGTGGGTCGCGGCTTTCACGGTGCAGCCCTCTCTTCGGTTCTCGTGCAGGAACTGGAAGACGCTCAAGTGGCCGCGGATCGCGCTGTCGTCCATCGCGTCGGTAGTACAGCCCTCGGAGCGGTGACGGTGCAGCCACTGCACGACCTCCAAGTGACCCTCTCGCGCTGCTGCGTCCATGGCGTTTGTCGTGCAGCCCTCGCTGCGGTTGTCGTGGAGCCACTGGAAGACGCTCAAGTGGCCATGTGAAGCTGCCTTGTCCATCGCTTCGGTCGTGCAGCCTTCGCTGCGGTGCTCGTGCAGCCATTGCACGACGTTCAAATGTCCATTTGCTGCCGCTTGGTCCATTGCGCGTGTTGTACATCCGTCCTGCGGTCGATTCACGTGAAGCCACTGCACAACGTCGAGAAACCCGCCCGCTGCGGCGTTGTCCAGCGCATCTGTCGCGAGGATTGGGAGCGATCGCTGCGATGGATCGCGAGGATTTACTCCAACTGTCACAATGAGCTCTTCTGGGTGACGGTTCTGCTGCAGCCAGTGCAGCATCGGCAGGTCACCGCGAGATGCTGCACCGACCACACTGCGCAGTGTGCACCCTTCCGTTCGGTTCGCGTGGAGCCACTGCACGACTGCAAAGTGTCCATTCGCGGCAGCACCATCCATGGCTTTGGTCGTGCACCCTTCACCCTGCGTCCGATGATGCAGCCACTGCAGGGTTTGCAGGTGTCCATTCGCTGCCGCGAGATCCATCGCTTGCATTGTAGCTTTCGCGTGGTCCTGGTAGTTAAGATCCAGCCACTGCAGAACGTGCAAGTGACCGTTTTTGGCGGCATTATCCATTGCAGTGGACAACCACGAGATACTGCTGCTGCTGCTACTGCCACTGTTGCTTGAACTCTGAGTCTGGAGCCACTCCATGACGTGCACGTGCCCATGTTCCGCTGCAGCGGTCATCAGTGAAGCCGTGAACAAGTGCCGCTTGGCGACCGTGTGCAGCCAGATAACGGTCTCCAGTCGCCCATTCGCCACGGCAGCATTGAGCGGATTCATAAACCCGATCATGGCGCTCCACTCCCAGCGCCGGTGCTCTAAGAACCACTGGAGCACGTGAGTGTACCCATTCGCTGCTGCCCGCTCCAGCGAGTGCGGGTCACAGAGATCGTCCGGATAGTGATAGTTCAGCCAGCGAATGATGTCCATGTCGCCGCAATGGCGCACCACTTCGTTCATCGCGCCGCGTACGTCCACATCATGTGCTGGTCGGTAGTGAAGCTCCAGCCACTGTATCGCTCGCAACTGTCCACATCGCGCTGCCTTGCACATCGCTTTCTCAAACTGTGTCTCCCACTTGTCAAGATCGTGATCGTCGTCATCGTTGTGGCAGTGTCGCTTGTCGCTATCGTCGCTACCTGTCAGCGACAACAAGTGATCCAGCAAGTGCACGTGGCCTCGCTGAGCCGCTCTTGGGATCGTCCACTGGGGTGAAGCATCTAGATACGCACTCACAGCGTGTACGACATGATGCAGCGCGAAGATGTCTGCACGCTCGCGCAGCACGACAGTAACACTTGTGAGTAGAGGCGGCAGTGCGCTCATGCTCATACTCGTGTTCATGCTCGTGCTCATGCGCTTGCTCGTGTTTGATACAGAGTTGAGGCGCCTGTGTCGCTTGAACCGATTGTTGAAGAATGGCAGCAACTCAGCACAGGCTACAGGCATCGGCAGCTTCATGGCGATGGGCTCACTCAGCATGTGTCTGCATCATGTGATGCCCCAGCATTCCTTCTCAACCGCAGAGAAGAACGCTTTAACATCCCAAGTCCCACCCCCGAGAACCATCATGTTGAAGTTGTGAAAATCGAAGCCCATACAAACCACCAGTCAAAAATCAGCTTCACACAACTTTACCAAAGTTTGCTGGACCCCCAGAATCCATCCATCCATCCATCCGAGGCATTCTTGATTGGATTTGTATTCTGGAGGTGCTGCAATCTCGGAAACATACTTCCTCCAGCTTGATCTTGTCCATGTAGTCCAATGCCTCAGGACCTTGTCGTAGCCCACTCTACTGGACGAAGCTACCCGTGTTCGATGAAGGTAGCGCGAAGTGACCGAGCTCCTGTACTTCATGAGCGAGTTGCGGAGTAAGTCGAAAGATCCACCATTCGATTGGTAGCCCGGAATGTGTTCAAACGCGATGATCCGTCCATGTGTGTGTGGGGGGAGGAGGGGAGGGGGGGAGGGGGGGAGGGGGCGATGTTGTCCGCTGCCGCACGGAAGAGTAAATCTTCAAAGCTCTCAAGGATCAGGTGTGGAATCCCTGAGGGTACTCGCGCTTGGGGACACTGGCGACGTTCTCTTGCTTGTAGTTGATCGCACGGTCCGTAGTTCAGGTTCCTTGAAACTCAACCTTGTCGTCCAAGTTGCACATGCCAATCACGTGAGTGCCACAGAACGAAGCTGCAACTGGAACGATGGTGGAATGTATTGATGTCGAACTAATCAAATTAACTGCTACAATAGTCCGAACGACGCTAAGCTATGCTAAACCATTTTCGTATCCTTGGCTACTAGCTAGCGCTTGTATCCGCCAGTGGTCTTGAGCCACCGGGTGCTCTTAGAGACGCTGAACAGGTTCATCATGATCGACCACGCCAGTGCAAACAGACAGTAGGCGATCGTGATCCCACCAAGGCATCTACTGCTGCCGTTGCGCTTGAGGCACTGGTTCTCTTCTTTCTAACGCGGAAGCCACGCCAGAAACGCCAGCGAAAACAACTTGGAGGCGTACGAGATCAGGATTGCGATCGTCACATCCTTACGCACCTCGTGCGTGTCGTCAAGGATGTCGTCGTTGTACATGTCGAACTTGGCGTTGACAGTCTTCGTGAACACGGACGAGAACGGGCCGCTGAGGTTGTCCATCATGGTCATGAGTCTGTAGATCGCCGCTTCGTTGCCGATATCTGCCAGTTCGACAACCACGAACGAGGAGATGACGAAGCACACACCCGCAGGGACAGCCTTGACGATTGGCAGCCCCAGCCAGAACCACTGGCTGCGTACAACGTCCCAGGTCGTCAGCATCGTGCACACCGCAGTCCGAGACGATTCTAACGAGTACCTTGAGCGACCACGGGATCCCAAGCGGAGCGCGCAGTAGTAGTGGCTTGGCCCTCCATATTGAGGTAGTAGCTCAGGAATGGCGTCACGGTGCTCGGCAGCGTCTCCATGATGAAACCCACGGCGGCGTACTGGGTGAGCAGTCCGCAGGATTCTCGCGAGCGCAGGCGTGGAGCCCCACCGGCACGCAGAGCATCACCACCACCGTCTCTGCTATTTCCACTTTCATTCCCACTGAGATTGATGCTCACGCACGCGCTGCTGGGAGTCCAGGGGTTGGCGAATTTGGCGGAGCTTGGGAGCGAAAGTCGGTCTTGAATGTTCGTCTTGATCGCATCGGCGGCGGAGAATCTCCCCGACATCGCGGCGATGCAATGGTGAAGACTAGGCAGAGGTGGTCGTGGCGTCTGGTAAACATTGGGATTGCAAAGTGAAGCGCTGACCTGGGGCTTGTGTGTGTTCCTTCAAAGCTCGTGCTGCACGTAGGGGGATCTTGGAGGGCTTCTCACACGACAGAGTCCTATCTGGAGCCAGCAATTGCGTAATCCCCACACGAATATTTCATTAGCAAAGCAATGGAAGTCGCACAGGAAGATCTTGCCACGGGACCGTTTGGAGCACAGGATTCAGGGTCAGCTCACTGGGTCGATTTTCGGCTATTGTGTCAGCCATAAGAGCACGGCGATGAGGTGTGCTACACAATACTTGAGGCAAGTGGCACAGTCGTAAGTGGAGAATGAAGGAGGTAGGAATCAGGTGGTACTGGCTCAGCAGACACTACTTCTGGCTCGTGGCACAATACGCTGGTGGTTCTTCCACAGGATGGCTGCGTACTTGAGCATTGAGCGCTATAACGACCCGAAGTAACTGCAAGCAACAGCAAATGATCAACAGGGAGAGAACCATTCGCAAAACAATTCGCACTTACTGACAAAGACAATGGCATCGCGTTGCTGCATTACGCACTTCATCTACTGATCGTATGCGTCTCATGGATAGCTGTTGAGCCATCACGGCTGCGTCTGTGTCGTTCCTGTCCATCTTCTTCTTCTTCTTCTTTACGGCAAATAGTGTGCATTGAGCATTGCTGGTGGGGGGGGGGGGGGGGGGG
>JAADVO010000228.1:0-42499 GCA_023335655.1 Globisporangium spiculum | reverse complement strand
TACAACTACGGCTTGACCACCTGGTCGCCGCTCGCGTCGGGTGTGCTCACGGGAAAGTACTCGAAGGCCACTCCTGAAGGCTCCCGCCTCACGAACCCATTATTCAAGTCGTACCTCGCTGACGGTCTTGAAGACCGCATCGCCAAGGCGGACCAGCTGGCGGAAATCGCGAAGGAGATCGGCGCGACACTGCCCCAGTTCGCGATCGCCTGGTGCGCTGCGAACACGAACGTCTCGACTGTCATGCTCGGCGCCACGAGCGTCAAGCAGCTCGACGAGAACTTGAAGGCACTCGCGTTCATCGACAAGATCACGCCGGAGATCCGCGCCAAGGTGGACGCGATCGTGCAGTTCCAGCCAGTGGTGATCCCCAGCGCCGAGCTACTCATGCACCAGCTGCGTTCCAAGTTCCTTTAGGTGCGCTCTCACGTCACCTCTGGTACGAATCCTGTCGTTGAGCATCTTGTGAGCAAAACCAAGGCAGTGATGCTTTGTAGCAGGGTGAAAAGTCGATATTTTAGGTCTTAATCTCAACACACCGGCATTATACATCTAAACACGTTCATCATCTAAAGTTCCGCACCACTCCTTCATTGCAGTGATGCCGTTGTTATACCAGTCAAAGCATTTCCAATACCTTCCTCCAAGAGGAAGGCTGATCTATCTGATACCTATTTCTTGATTCTGTGGAATGTATTTGGTATCGGTATCAAGGTTACCAATTCAAAGATGGTCAGTTTGGTATCAAGGCTCTTCATTTGGCGCTCTTTGATAGGCAGAAGCTTGGACCGATACCTCAAACGCTCATGTCCGTTTGCTGCCATAGCCCAGGTGTGTGGCAGGTGGCAGTACCAGAAGCTGGCGACCATGGAGACTTGGGAGTGAGCGACACCCACTTCAACAAGCTGCATGCAACGTCTGGTCTTTTTACCTCTGTAAAAACTGTGAGGTTTTCATTTCCGGCCAATAACAGCACTTTACTCTCATTTTCACACGCCATGATTGGTTGAAACGTAAATCCCTTTTAAACTCGCTGGTCGATTTTTGCAGGCACTCACTTAAGTTCGACAGCGCGCTGGATCTGCGTGCGCACTGAACATGTTGTGAGACGTGGAAACTAAAGAGCTCCTCAGTACCGAAAAGAGCCAAAAGCAAGTGAGCAAGCGCGACGATGGAGCTCAAGCAGACGCGCCATCGCTTCCTATCGGACGCCGACGAAGAAGAGCAGCAGTCACCGCAGAGCCATATGCCTGTCCGCCAGCGCAGGGGGAGCGCGGACATGGCGCCGCGCAAGGCTGCGAAGGGCAGCTGGCTCGGCGCGCCCATAATGCTCGTCATTCTGGCGCTGCTCGCGCTCGTGACGCTCGTGCGCATGTGGCAGTTCTCGCTGGGCGCCAGCTACCCGCCGCTCACCGAGCCGTTCTTGAACAAGACCATGGTCCAGTTCACCACCAAGTTCGGTGCGTCTTGTACACATTGGGAGGTATATACAATGTGGGTCCATTCTAGTATTGAGCTGACGGCTGAACGTTGTATTTGTTTGTTCAGGCAAGTTCACGATTGATCTTTACCCGGAGCACGCGCCACAGTCGGTCGAGACGTTCCTGAAGCTTGTGGACCAGGGCTTTTACCAGGACGGTGCGGGCTTTTACCGCAACGAGCCAAACTTTGTGCTCCAGGGCGGCGGCTTCCTCGCGGGGAAGAAGTCACCGTTCGCGAATGTTCCAGTCGAGTACAGGTATGTGCGCATGTGGTGGTGGTGTGCAGATGCTTGCATTCAGGAGACTTGCTCAATATTGACGCTGTTGTCGCTTATCTGTGTGAACTGCAGTCTTCCGAGTGAAGAGCGCATGGTCGTGATTGCGCGCGGACGCAAAGCGACTTCGGGCAGCTCCGAGTTCGCGATCATGCTCCACGACAACAGTGAGTGGTCTCTTTCTCTTCCTATAGACGCCATGTGGCCATCACAGAGCACTAACCTTTGCGTCGCGCCCTATGTAACAGCGGAATCGAACAAACCAACGGAAGATGGACCAGGGTACACCGTCTTTGGTCGCATCGTCGAGGGCTGGCACACGATCCAGCAAACTTCTAAGGCCATGCGCACCGGGTACTTGGCAAAGGAAGATCTCGACCGCCAAGCTGATTTCGAGAGTGTCGAGTACGTGAGCCGGGTCACGCACGACTCGCTTGAAGTGCGCAAGCGTATTGAAGAGCTCACATATGTGATGGAGACCGAGTTCACTGTGGTGGTTTTCTCCGAACCGGACTGTCCCGAGACCAAGGAGATCAAGGCGCTCTTCACCAAGCTCAAGGCGGCTGTACGCACGGCGCCGATTGGGGCCTCGGCTGCGCATCCGTACGAACGCGATGCGCTCCAAGCGTTGACTGGGCAGGAGATGTTGCCGCTCGTGTACATCAACTCGAAGCTCGTCGGTGGACTCGAAGAAGTGCAGGCTCTCAACAAGGATGGACGACTACAGGCGCTGCTCGAACGGTCTGGCGCGCTAGCTGAGCCAACTGTGTGGAATGCAATCACGCAGTACCCGCTGGTCGTGTTCTCCAAGTCGTACTGCCCGTACTGCAAGAAGGCGAAAGAGGCGCTCGCAGCGCTCGGTGCCAAACCGTACGTGTTTGAGCTGGATCTCCGTCAAGATGGTCCTGCGATCCAGTCGTTCCTGTTCCAGTTCACCCACCAGTCGACTGTGCCAAACGTGTTCATCAAGGGCAAGAGTATCGGCGGCTCGGACGATACCGTCCGAATGTTCAAATCGGGAGAGCTCAAGGACAAATTGAAGCGCGCTGGGGCTATCTAGAAAAGCGGATAGTAGCAACTTTAGACTGCCTCGTCGCTAAATTCATGTTGAAGTTCACTGTCCAGTTTCTTGTTGGAACTGGGCATCCTGAGTATCATGGTAGTTGACTCAGAATGTCACAATGCTCCATCCATCATCTGACGAGAATACACGTCTTAAAATTACCTCAATTGCGAGCGATCAGCTCAGTCTTCAACAGAGTGCCTGTGTATGACAGACAACAAATCGTTGATCAACGAACTGGATGTCAACCCCAGCTTCATCCACGCGCCTGGAGGCTCTGCTCAAGCGCCACCGATCGAACCGAACGGGTTTGGTCGATCGCAATACACTGTTCCTGTGGCATCGCTGCTTACTTTCGCTCTTTTCGTACACGCTCCTGCTCACTGATGCACTTCGTACGGGGCTCGGTATCCACGAGAACAACGCATTCCCAGCATTGTAGCCAAGCGAGATTCTAATCTTCGGGCCTTTCTCGGATTCCGTGCAGCACATCGAGCAAAACGAGACGGCGGTCTTGAAAGCTCAGGATGTCTGGGTGTACAAGTTCGACTCGACATCGATCGCAATCCGAGCGTACGCCAGTTTTTTTCTAAATTGAAGCTCTGCCACCATGTCTGCGTTATCAAGAGCCATGTGCCCCAACAACGGTGACTTCGTCGACAATCTTCTGCTTGCTCGACTCTCTCGTTGGCTCAATGGCTTGTCGCAAAACAGGAGCGCCAGTACCATCAGGACTACCAACCTCCCTGACGTTGTGCACTACCAGCAGATCGATCGACCGAGTCCACGACTTCATTCTGCCAGGATTGTTTGGGTTCCCGCTAACCCACACAGGTGTCGCCACTGTCTGAGCCACAAAACTCCTCTCAAGCAGCATCCCCGTGCGCAACCGTCGTCGTCGACGATTATCGATATGAAGGTGTGTCGGTATCGGCAAACGTTACTGGTTGGTATACGATCGTCAGTCAGAGCTACATGTGGCTCCGCGTGGCGCTGTTCTCTCTCGGTTGCTTCTACGCTCGATCTACTGAGCCGCGATACCTGGAAGCACAGCTCCACACTCGCAGCAGTGATGCGGTACGCACAGTCTTCCTTACCCCAAGTCAGGTCGTCGCGTATGAAAGCGTGCTCTCCATCTCTTGCTATGTGCTCGTACACCTCATTGATTCAGCAATGGTCTACGAGCTCGTTTCGCAGCAATTCACTACGGCATTGGGCGTGTTTCGCTTGAATTTCCACGACTTTATGGTCGTCTCCATGCGCAGCGTGTGGGTCGTCGCACTGATGCTACATGTGCTGCTCTTCGTGCGCACGCGACGCAACTGGTCGCCTGTGATGAAAGGCGTCCTGGGGGTTCCTGAACTCTCCATCACCTTTCTGGGTTGCCTTACGATTACGGTGCAGTTCCGGTCACTCAGATTCAGAGATGCACGCATCCAGTCTGTCTCAGAAGTGACCTCTAGCAAGCGTATCGCAGCTATCCGTGCGCACTCGTATCATAACACCCACAGCATATCGGAGCTGCTCTTGTTTAGGAACACGCTAGATGCGAAGTGCTCGCTGGAGGTTGTCCTTGCACTCTGCTTGATCACACTTGTCATGGCGTGTGCATCGCATTTCCTGAACCGAATCATCCACGCGATCGGCGGTCGACGTCCCATCGAGATTGTGTTCTGGCCCAAGACGCTCGTTTCCTATGCCACAGGCTCGCTCTGGAGCGCAAACTCGCTGGTTGTAAGCTGGACTGATATCTGCATGTCTATCAGTGGTGACGAAAACGATTCAAACGGCAAACACCACAGTCGCCACCATCATGTAGATCAAGGAAAGCGTCAATACCGAGACAAGCTGCGTTCACCAACCTGCAGCGCGCGCCGAAGCTTCCTGGCACGAGAAGCAAGTGTTGCCATCGACGCTGTTGCTCTACAACGACACGAACGAGTCCAGCAGGTTGCTTCAACACAGCCTCGCGATCTTGGACCAGCGCAGTCGCCAGGTCGAGTCCATAGTGTACATCATGAATCTCGCGGTACTCACCAATCCGCTCGTGTTGATAACGTGCCGCTACTGCTTCTGCTACGATAGGAGAGGATAGACTAATCGGTGAGCCTGCGTCGCGGAGACCTGCCCGCGACACTGGCGACATAGGCCCAAACAATACAGGCGCACAGCTCCCATGGCTCGACCTGCTCCAGTGCGGGTGATGTTGATGTTGCAGAATGCGGAACGCGGAATGCATGAGATTTTGAGACGCATGTTCAACCTGTCGCTACGTTTTATACAATTCAGGATACGTTTTAGATCCATTTTGATAGTATTTTAGTCGATTTAGATCCATTTAGAGCTCAACTGTATCTAAATTCGTCGCTTTAATGTCAAATTAACGTTAAAGCGTGGTTACAATTCCTTAATTAGTAATCACTAGCTTAACTTTTCGACGTTGCGGAGGCACACATCTATCTCACAGGCAGGCACAACAAGCAACCAAGCAAGGGTGGGAAAGAAAGATGCAGCTCACCGCGTACCTGGACCACGTCGGCGCGGCGCTCGCGGCGAATGACGGGCAGTCGCTCGCGCGTCTGCTCTCGCTCACGAAGAGTGCAGTCGATGTGGAGCTGCAGGCGCTCTCGGCAGACCAGGTGGACCGCGTGTGTCAGCAGAAGCTCGCACGCTTCAATGCGTTCGCGGAGGTGATAGCGGGGATGGTGCAAGCGCGCAAGCACATCGAGAACCAGCGCTTTGAAGACGCGTATGCGAGCCAGATTGCGTCTGTCATGTACGTTTGTGTGGCGCTTGTGATTGGTATTGTTTTAGCGTATGCAGGTTTGTACGTATGTAGGCGCGGAGCTCATTTGGATCTGCTGTTTTATATCTGTGACGTCACTACTGAGCAGCAAATTCATGGAGGTCTTCCGTGGCGAGACGAACTGGGTCATGCCACTCATGCATGTAATCGTGCTGGACACGCGCCTCGTCGCGGCGAGGGTGAGTCAGCATTCATTCTTACGTGTCATCTCTGTGTTGCTGTTCCTAAAACGTATGGCTACCGTCGTTTGCTTGCACGTTTAGGCTGACCGCGAGGCGTCGGAAAGGACTGGCGATGAAGTCCACGACAGTCTGGTGCGCACTGGTGTATTGTTGATCATATGACTGGACAATTATGTGGCTGCGTAGCAATGCTAAATGTTAACTGTGGTTCTTCGCATGCAGCGGAGCGCGGAGCAGCACCTGAAGAAAGGCTTCTCGATGTCGGCGAACGACCGCGCTCCGCCCGAGCACAACAAGAAACTCGGCTCGCTCTTCATCGTGAACCAGCTCTTCAAGATCTACTTCAAGCTCAACACGATCCAGCTCTGCCGCAACCTGATCCGCGCGGTGGAAGGGTCGGCGTTCCCGGAGTTTGAGAAGTTCAACAAGAGCGACAAGGTTACGTACCAGTACTACGTCGGTCGCATCTCCATGTTTGAAGACCAGTACCACAAGGCCGAGAAGTGCTTGGACTACGCGTGGAAGCACTGCCATCAGAACAAGGTCGCCAACAAAAGGTGTGTGGGCGACATGCCTGATCGAAATACTTTGCTTCGGAGCTTGTTGTATATCTAACGTTTGTATTTAAAAAACCTGTACTGTCTATAGAATGATTCTGCAATTCTTGGTGCCGGTGAAGCTGCTTCTCGGAGTGATGCCATCGCCTCAGCTGATCGAGGCATACGCGCTGCACGAGTACACAGGGCTCACGGACGCGATCCGCTGCGGAAACCTGCGCCTCTTCAACGAGTACCTCGACAAGTACCAGGAGCAGTTCATCCAGCAAGGCGTGTATTTATTGATCGAGAAGCTTCGGCTCGTTGTCATGCGCAATTTGATTAAGAAAGTGTACGTGCTCATGGTATCAAGGATCTGTCGATGTCTCGTGAGAAGCTTCCTGACTGTCTGACGCCAACCTTGTTGTTGTCTATATGGTGTGTGTGTTTTGCTTCTAAGGTACATCATTCGCCAGAGCCACCAGCTGCGTCTGCAGGACTTCCAGCAAGCGCTCGAGTTCATCCTCGGCGAGACCATGGAAATGGACGAGATCGAGTGTATCTTCGCAAACCTAATCTTCAAAGGCTACGTCAAGGGGTACATGTCCCACCAGAAGAAGATCCTCGTTGTTAGTAAGAAGCAACCGTTCCCGTCGATCACGGAGGTCTCCAGTTAGAGCAGGTGCGTGCCAGCCAGCCGGCTATTAAGGTGGTCGAATGCTTTTGAAGCTTGGGTTCCATGATAAAGAAGGGCTCGCAATGAATACGGTTGAAACAAGGGAGACGGCGATTATTTCTGCACCATGGTTCGCAGCATCGCCTCCAGTTCTGCGCGTCGAGCGCGCTTGTACTCGTCAACGAGTTCTTCTTTGCTTTTCCCCATCTTGTCAGAGCCGCCGACTAATTTGAGGATTGAGGATGACTTTGGCTCGTCCGAGAGCTGGTGTTTCATTTTCGAGAGCAGGCCACTGCCTTTGCTGGTTGGCTGAGGAAGATCGGTTCGGCCTGAGCGCTGGGTTGTGCCTGATGTAAATGTCCTGGTTGTTAGCGCGTGATCAGCAGCAGTGCTCGTCCCAGTCAACTCATTTGCTCGAGTGGGCTGGCGTGGACTATCGTGCTTGGAGTTCCCAAAAGCCAAGCTGCTGAGTGCATCGTCCTGCTTGCCCACACTCGACAGCAACTTGACAGGAAGAGGAGGAACAGCTTCAGCCTGATGTCTTGCACTGTGCAATGGTTCTTCTTGTTTGGTGGTGCTGTCGGGGTTCCCAACCGTACTCGGAGCGGAAGAAATGGTCGCTTGTGCTTCTAAAGTGGACAACGCACCCAAGTGCTCATTTATTCGTCGTATAGGCTGTGGCACTTGCACGAGGTTGCGCAGCCGCTTCTCAACAGCCCAGGTCCTCGTGACAGTCGCTTTTCCTGCGACTGGATCCGAGCGCACTGTACTGGGGCTCTCACGCGCTTTTCGCGTTCCTGTCTGCGTGTTTTGCGCCTCCATTTCCGCCTCAAGCATCCAGTTGAGACGTGCCTCCTTCGAGTGGAGAGAGTTAAGTAGATTGTCCATCTGCTGCATCGATCCGTCAAAGTCTTCGTCTTCGCCATCTTCATCCAGCGCTGCAGCAGTGCTCTTTTCTTTTCCTTTGGTACCCAAATGATTTGAATCTCGCATCCCACCATTGTTAGGTCTGCGTAACCTCGCGACATTCAACACTGACTGAGAACCAGTAGTACCACCAGGAGCGACTCCCGACTGTTTCTGGATCCCAGACGAGTTGCTGATACTCAACGATTGAAAAGCATTACTGGAGTCTTCGTTCTGTGCGCTTTGTGCCAACTTCACGATCTGTTTGGCTGTAGGTTGCTGAGCCAAAGATCCATTTCCGAACGAGACCATCCCTCCTTTCCCCACCATCCACTCTCTGTCCAAGAAGAGCAAGTCCACCATGTTAGTTTCTATCGTGCAAACCAGGTCTAGAGCACATTGCTAATCAATACCTACCTCTCAATGAGCCGCGTGCGCTGCGAGTGCATCAAGAGTTCTTTCAGACGACGGTTCTCCTCCACAAGCGCGCTGTTCGCTGCGGCGATCGTACTGTCGACGATGTCGCTGTTCTTGCGATGCGCTTTCTTCAGGAGTTCACGAAGGCGATTGACTTCCACCTGTTGCAACGCAATGATAACGCATCAGTTTAAAACCTGGAGGATAGAAAACAAGCAGCTCTTCAATGTAACCTCAGCCTACTCACCCGCATGGTCTGGATCTGCTGCTCGTAGTACACGCGCTGCTCACCCACGAGGTCGTTGCTGAACACTTTCTTCCGAATCGGCCTGCAGCGTAGCGTCTTGAGTCGCTCGGCGAACCGCAGTGTCGCGAAGGACTCCTCGAGACTCTCCTTCGCGGGGCTGACCGTGATAATGAACGCCGTACGGCCGATCCCCTGCAGACAGCTCTGCAACAGGCGCGTGAGGATCGAGTCTCGAAACGGGATGTGCGCGCGCTCGCGCTGCGTGAGCGCGAGCACGCAGTTGGTGAGCGCCGAGAGGCTCTTGTTGATCGATGAAAGTTCGCTCGCGTACTTGTCGCTCAGGTCGCTCCCGTTCACGTGCCACTTCTCCGAGCCTCTATGAGAAAGGTACAGCAATAGTGTTAGTGAGTTTAGTTGCTAGAAATTCAGGGTATACCACCAGGTTTGATAATAAACTCACGCTAGGTCGACAAAGAACAGCCGCGAGAGACGGCTGCGAAGCACTGCTGCGCTCTTGCTGCTCGAGTCTTTTGAACCTGAGCTCTTCCCGGGACTAGCCTCTGCTTCGCTGGTGCTAAAGTTCTTGCGCAAGGTGATCTGGAAGATCGAGTGGCCGCGACTGCTGTGCTGGTTGTAGAGGTTGTCGCGGACCTCGCGATTCATCGAGCCCTGATACATATGCACACATATAGAGTATCAGCACAGCTTAAACAGAGCTAGAATGGATAGGTAGGTACCTCTCTGAACGCTTTTAGCATTTCGTCCCGTGAGCTCAGGTTGCGGGACGTGAGCCCGTCCACAAACACGGAGTCGTCCAGTTTCTGGCGAATCGAGAGACTCGGTGCCTCTTTCGTGGCTTTCACATAGTTCCAACCCGCGCGGTGGGTGACAGACCCTCTTTTTACTGACGTAGACGTGTCAGCAGAGAGGATGTCGTAGATCTTCTCATTGTAAATCTGTATGGATGGAAACAATGGCTAATAAGACAAGAATGTCGAGCTAATCTCATAGATCGCTAGACTTTGAGTCCCCATGAACCAAATTCTCAAGCCTACCTCGATGAACGAACAGTAGATTCCAAACGAAATGCTTCCTCTGGATGCAGCTTTCTCCTGCTCCATCTGCGCAAAAAGCTTCTCAACACTGCGCGGCACGACGCCATATGCGTCTCGGATCGCAAACGCCTGGTCGACATCCTCAACACCTCGCTCGAGCCCGCTCATCGCTACAGCATGCGGACATAACATGAGCACATACATAGTTTAGTTCGCGAGTAGCGTCACTACTCAGATAACTAACCCTCAACGGGAGTTCGTACTGTAGGTCTTCCCCGTGCCAGTTTGCCCGCTGCAAATCAACACATAGGACAGCAATCACACGAGAACCAAATTCCAGTATCTGAGAATGCGATATATCACACAGCCATCGCCGTGGAATACAATGTTGGGATACGACGGATGACGTACTAGGCAAACACGCTACAGTCATAGCCAGCAAAGAGCCCGTCGATGCAGTCTACAGGGTGAAGGCAAAGTGGCGTGTTGTCAGCCTCGACAACATTGACTTGTATTGAAAGTCACTGTTCAGTGACTCACCTTGGACGCTTTCAAAGACTTTTCCCTGCGGAGCGGAGTCTGGGAACACTGCGTCAGCCATCAGGATCTTCATGTGCCCATTCTTCTCCCACATCATGTGATTATCCTGCAAGAAAACAAGTTAATGAGCCATCTAAGAATCAATTAAACAGTAGTGTGACCGACGAGACTCACAGTGTAGGTAGGTACCTGTATGCAAAGTGAGCTCGCAGTCGCCGCTGAAGCATCGCCTTCGTCCAGGTCAGGAGAAGTCAGCCCGTTGGTTCTCTTCGCTGTTGTGCCCCAGGGCTCTTCATTCTTTTGCAGCGGCCGCACACGCACGACGACCTTCAGCTTCTCCTCTTTGCTCTCGCCGTTCTCAAATGCATTGAAAAGAAGCGTATCTGTGTCCTGGCTTTCTTCCTCCTCTTCATCGTCACCAGAACCATTGCGCCTTCGAGAGTGCTTCATTGCCGCGGCGCACGACTTGACAGGAAGAAGAGGAACAGCTTCAGCCTGGCGTCTTGCACTGTACGATGGCTCTTCTTGTTTGGTGGTGCTGTCGGGGTTCCTCGAGGCGGCGATCACGGCGTCCAAACAACCTGGGTACTTTGCGTACTACGAGCAGCCCGACCACTTGACCACCGTCACCTGAAACCCAAATCAGGCGAGTTTTGTATTTTGGGCGCCTGTATTTTTCGGGCGGACCTCGCACAGAGTCATCAAAAGAAGCCGAAGCGATGGTAGGGTACGTAATGCCAATTTGGGAAAACTGGGTCAGGCTCGAAACGCAAAGTTTGGGGACGACAGAGAGCTGGCAACGGTCGATCAGCGCTGAAATGTGAGTCGGTCGAGCACCAAACACACCGCTTCCTCTCACTTTTTAAAAATTTGCACCACAAAGTCTCAAGCTGGTTGTCGGCCAACTACCCCTACTAGCGTTCCAAACCTCCGAGATAGCGCGAAAGTCCAAGCAGAGCGCGGCGACAGACGCTGCACCCCCCGATTCAGCCTGCTGAAGCGCGACACAAGCTATTAAGTCCTTCCGTGCGCGCGATGATGGTTCTACCCCACTTCAGGTTCAAGAACCTCCTCAAATACAAAGTGGAGAGGTCCGGGGGTCGAGTGATCGAATGCAGTGAGAGTACACTTCGAAGACGTGCTCAAGATGCGGGAACGTGAAGTACAATCTCGGAGCCAGCGCCATCTACGAATGCCATCCGTGTCGCCTCGCTCAGGACCGATATCAACACCAGTAAGAACATCTTCATGAAGAACGTCAGTCAATTGCTATGATAGGCGAGGATAGACTAATCGTTGAGCCTGCATCGCGGAGACCTGCCAGCGACACTGGTGACACAGACTAAAAAAATACAGTCGCGGCGCACTTCTTGAGTTTGGTGGTATTGTTATTGATTCCTGAACAATGGTAATGACTTCAACTGGACTTGGTGTAGTAACGAAAAAGCACGTGGGAGTTCATCGAAAATAGCCAACGACCTCTCCCTTGGCGACCAACGTTTTCACTTGTTCCAGGAAGGCGAGGCTTCACACGAATTCTATAGTAAGCCTCTCGATTCAGTTTTGTGATGGTGGGCACGTCATGATCTAGCGCTCTGGTTGGAAATGTAGCTGCTGACCCTTGACCTTCTTCGTGATCTGCGCAGTGCCACCCAAAGTCAATCAATCACGCAGTCAGTCAGTCCGTCAGACAAACACAAGCTACCGACGGTAAAAAGCTATAAATCCTTACCCGACACCCGCCCAGAGTGAGCTTCTTCCCGGACTCGAGCTGCTTGATTTCGTTTACAAGTCTCGAGATCGACGCGAGCCGTGGTGGTGTGTCCTTGTTGCCGATGCTCATGACGATCTCCGACACCACGCGGATGCTGAGCTCCTCGAACATCTGCTCGTCCTCCAGGAACGCCATTTTCAAAATCACGAGGTATGGCTCCCATTTCAAGGTGTACTTGCGGAAAATGCGGCGCTCTAATTGGCAATATCTCCAGATCTTGTCAGACTGAGGTATTCAAGCATGGTAGTTCAAGTTGATGTCCAACGGGCGGCTAAATATCGAAGTTACCTGCGCGCGCAAACTCCTTCTTGGCTTTTGCTGCATTTTGCTGGAAATCTGAGAAGAGCTGCAGGACCGCTGGCCCTCGCTCGGCTTCGAGACGCTCCAGTTCCTGCTCATGTATTATGCGAGAAACATCAGAATCAGTATGTGACATCAATCCGCTAATGTAGGTACTCATAGCGACATTTGGCTACCTTTCGAATGCGAATGCGATCGAACTGGAGCTTCTCGTTCGACGGGTCTTCGACCCACTCCTGGCTGAAACTTCTGCAGGTTTCCTTCAGCTGAGCCTTCGAGACCGAGAGCAGCGGGCGAATGAGCTGCACTTGTCCTGAAGTATCTGCTTCCTTCTCATCATCGCCTCTACAAGCTGTGACATCATTACCACACTCGTCCACAGCACCCTCACCTGTGAACAACGTCGAGACGCTGGAAATCCCCGCAAGTCCATTGATGCCGCTCGCTCTGCCCAGCCGGAAGAGTACAGTCTCCAGCTGATCGCCCAGGTTGTGCGCCACGAAGAGGTACTTGACCTGCTTCTCGCGACAGACCTGCTGCAGCAGCGAGTAGCGGTACCGACGCGCTTCTTCCTGCAGCTTGCTGTATCGGGGCTTCGCTGGCTGGCGCTTCTCCGTCTTTGGTTCCCCGCCTTCTTTTTCACCTCCCTCATTTGCCCACTTGCACTGCGCGATCACGTGCTCGACGCCCCACTTCTCACGCACAATCTGTCCGATGTCATGCGCTTCTTGCGTGCTCTCTTGGCGCAGTCGGTGGTCCACAGTGATCGCGAGCAGCGGCGTCTGGATCTTCTGCTGGCGTAAGTGCTCGCGCAACAGTAGCGTCAGCGCCATGCTGTCTGCGCCGCCCGAAAGCGCGACAGCGATCGGGAAGGCATCTTCATGCTGCTCCTGCGCTTCGGCGTCCAGCTTGTGCAGTTTTTTCACCGAGAGACCGGTCTTGCGCAGCAGCCCAGCGAACGCCGGTGCGGTCACATGCCCCGCCACTGAAGCAGGCTTTTTCTTATTCTGTTGCTGCTGCTGCTGGCGGTGACTCTCAGTTGCAAAGCCCAGCGCTCCATGGAGCTGTACGCGACTGGCGACAATTGGCCGCGTCAATTGCCTCCGCAGCATCATGGCGCAATGCTGTTGATTGAGCTGCTGGTGGAATGAATGTTTGGGTAATTGGGTGGTCGGTCACCTCAGAAACTGAGGACGATGATGATGGCTGCGCTATTTATATCTCCACAATCTAATCTGATGCACCATGGAGCATGGGACATAGAGCATGGGATGTGAAGGTGATGAATGCTAGCGCCAGCATGCTGAGCTTTGATACATAGTCAATAGCAACAGCAGCATTAGGCAGAGCGGCAGGATGGCGGAAGAGCTCGTGAAGAAGAAGCTGGAGCTACTCAGCGTGCAGAAAGCTAAGGCGGACCGCATCAACGAGCTGCTCAACGGTGCGGCATTGAGTCCCTCTCTCATGCACTGCTTTGTTATCCATCACGACCCCAGTGACGCGTGTATGGACCTATCGTATCTCACCATCCACCCATCAAATTTTGCAGGACCCGGTGGCTTCAACGAGGCGTCGCGCAAGACGTGCAAGAACCTCGAGGCGGCGATCACGGCTTCCAAACAACCTGGGTACTTTGCGTACTACGAGCAGCCCGACCACTTGACCGACGTCGTACGCAGCGGCGAGGTCGAGCGGCTGCAAGAGCAGGTCGTGCAGCTACAGAAGCAGATCGACCAGCTCAGTGACAAGATCGAGGCGTTGCACAGTGCAGCACCAGGTAATAGTGGTCAGCCAGCTGATGCTGGCTCCCCAAGCGTGCACAACCTCAAGCAGTGGTTCGCCACGTACGGCTCGCCCAAACAAACCGAAGGCGGCAGCAGCAACAACGCGGACCTGTACACGAACTTTACACCCAACAAGAAAGTCTACGGCGGCACGTCGCACTACTCGGCCTTTCGGTCCCAGTCGAGTACGATGAAGAAAGGTAGACTCACCAAGTAAACGGGCTATCACTGCCTCCTTCATCAAGCGCGTTAGAGTCATCATTATCATTATCATAGAACAGCAATCGCAAAGAAAAAAATGGATCATTACCGTGCAACAACAACGCGAGACAAACGCTACGAGTGACGGGGCTTCGTCGTCGTCGTCACCATTCTTGTCCCTGGGCTGCTATCAACGCTGTTGGTTTGTGTGTTTGTATGTTGTGTGTGCTAATGGGGGACAAATAGTTTAGAACGACGCGTACTTGCCGAGCTTCTCCACGTTGCGGAAGTCAGCGCCGGCGTAGCGGGCCTTGTCGCCGAGCTCCTCCTCAATGCGCAGGAGCTGGTTGTACTTGGCGAGACGCTCCGAGCGGCAAGGGGCGCCAGTCTTAATCTGACCAGCGCTCAAACCGACCGCCAAATCGGCGATGAACGAGTCTTCGGTCTCACCCGAACGGTGGCTCGTCATGATGGCCCAGCCAGCCTTCTTCGCCATCGTCACGGCTTCGATACTCTCAGTCACCGAGCCGATCTGGTTCACCTTGAGCAGGAGCGCATTGCACGCCTTGGAGTCAATCGCCTTCTGCACGCGCGTTGGGTTCGTCACCGTGAGGTCGTCACCGACGATCTGCACGTCCTTGCCCACCTTGGCGGTGAACTTGATCCACGAAGCCCAGTCGTCCTGGTCAAATGGGTCTTCAATGGACACGATTGGGCTCGTGTTCTTGCACTTGGCAATGAAGCTCTCATACAGCTCAATAAGCTTGTCGGCCGAGATCTTGTCCGAGTCCGCGGCGTTCGGGTTCTTGAAGTCCAAGTTGTAGCGAGCGTCGTCCTTGCCAGTGTAGAACTCCGAGGCAGCGACGTCCATGCCAAGCTGCACCTTGCTGGCGTAGCCCGAGTTCTTGATCGCTTCCTCGATCAAGTCAATGGCTTCGGCGTTCTCGAGAATGTTTGGGGCGAAACCACCTTCGTCACCGACAGCAGTGGCGTCCAGACCGTAGCGACCCTTGATCACCTTCTTCAGGTTGTGGTACACTTCGCAACCAATCTGCATGGCCTCCGAAAAGGTCTCGGCGCCGACTGGGAGGATCATGAACTCCTGCATGGCGAGCTTGTTGCCGGCGTGCGAGCCACCGTTGATGATGTTGAACGATGGCACTGGCATGCACGGGGTCGGGTTGCCCGCGAGGTTCGCAATGTGCTGCCACAGTGGCACCTTGTTGGCGGCGGCACCGGCCTTGCAGACCGCGAGCGAGACCGCCAGGATGGCGTTCGCGCCGAGTTTCTTCTTGCACCAGCCCCATTCGTTCTGGGTACCGTCGAGCGTCTCGACCATGTACTTGTCCAATTCGGATTGCTGGGTCTCGTCCTTGCCAACGAGCGTCGGCGCGATGATCTCGTTCACATTTTTGACGGCCTGAAGCACGCCCTTGCCCAGGTACGCCTTGCCGCCGTCGCGCAGCTCGAGCGCCTCGAACTCGCCGGTCGACGCGCCACTCGGCACGGCGGCGCGGAAGAGGCCGAGCTCCGTGGTGAGGTCCACCTCGACGGTCGGGTTGCCGCGGG
This sequence comes from Globisporangium spiculum, assembly GCA_023335655.1. Lineage (NCBI taxonomy): Eukaryota > Oomycota > Peronosporomycetes > Pythiales > Pythiaceae > Globisporangium > Globisporangium spiculum. Next base: position 26,687 of record JAADVO010000228.1, on the reverse strand, counting down.
AGTCAATGATCTGGCGCGCGTGGATCTTCTGGATCGGCATCTTGCTGGAGGTGTGGTTGGGATGTGGGAGCTGCTTGGGGAATTGCAAAGTGAGAGAGGATCGGAATGCGCGGCGGCGGGCGGGCGGGCTTTGTGGGTCTGCGAGTTCTGTGAGGTGGAGACTTGGCCGCAAAGGTCAACTTGGCTATGAAACCCAACTGCCACCTAGATCTCGTCACGCGTCTCTGTTGCCTGGTTTGGTGTGGCGGAGGACGGAGACCACACCATTTAGGGACCTGGTTTTTCTGCTTGGTTTTGTGAAGGAGGAGCGTCACTTTGGTGCGTGGCTCTGCGTCATCACATGTCGCAGAGACGGCGGAACATAAAAATGCGAGTCCTTATTTGCAGGTAAACAACCTTGCTAGATGAACACTGCAACGATACTGCGCTTAACAAAAAAGCAAGCAAATCATAAAGGTCCTTAAAAAAGGTGATTTCGACTCGGTTAATACTCAGCTTTCTTCAGATTTCCTCAGAAGGCTTAGGTTCTCAACCAATGTTTGGGAGACAAACAACCTGGTCACTTTCAGGCCGAAAAAACAAAAGTGTCCAGTGTGAGGTTGGATGTACATCTGCGCCACCTCTCTCCTCTTTCAGCACCACGTTGCTTTTACGTAGAGGGTAGAACACATCGTCCAGACATGCGCACTGATGGCGAGGCCAACTCTAAACAGAAAGCAATGGAGGAAAACGGAAAGCTGGGGGGGGGGGGTAAATCTGATATGTAAATGGATTCTTTTGCAGATTCCTTTGCGCCAGCTTCTCCGTGGTACGAAGAGCATAACAATACTGTATGCATCACAGCTCCTTTCCCGTGACATTGGTCTTGTGCAACATCAGTTGACTTCAAAAAGTTGATCTGAGGGATCCTGAGAAAGTCTGAATATGTTTCTGAGGAGGATGTGTAAAGCCATCACCCGTTCACTCAATCTGTTTATCATTCAAAACCCTATCACCCTATTTTATCAATTCTCCCCTATTCATTCATATCAAGACACAAGCACCCATCACCCATTTACCCTCTGATGAAATCACTGCCTAACTTGGTACCATTGAACACAAGCTTTTTCGAGAATGCTCAGTTGGCTTGCTTGTTCGCTTTGAATGGATGCAGAGCTCTGCGCCGTTTCGCCTTGATTGGACAGCTTCCAGTCGTTCTGTTCCCTGTTCGGTTCGATCAAAAGAGCTCATTTGCAATCGACAGCAGCGATGGCGAAGGGCAGCAAGAACAGCAGCAACCAGAGCAAGGCGGCGCCAGCCGCGGAGAAGAAGTCTGTGGCGGCACCACAGGAGGTCGTGGCGGTGCCGGGCTTCTTCGGCCACGTGATCCAGCCGGGCCAGAAGCTGCTCTGGGCCAACGAGGTGGAGGAGTTCTGCCTGCAACTCAACTCGGCGGCACTCGGCGCGACCGTGATCGCCGGCCGCTCGACGCTCTTCGTGCTCGCCAAGGAGTCCAAGATCGCGCTCTGCACGCTCATCCCAGAGAGCAACGAGCAGTACACGCTCTCGCACACGTTCACGCCGCTGGACGGCGAGATCGAGTTCGTCGTGGAAGGCGTGAACGCGATCCACCTGACGGGCTTCATCGACGTCCAGGAGGAAGACGACGACGAGGAGGGCGACCACCACGACTTTGATGGCGAGTGCGACTCGTGCGATGACGAAGGCCAGGAAGGCGACTCGGACGACTCTATGGATGACGACGAGGAGATGATGGTGTTCGGCGACCAATCCGACTCAGACGACGACGAAGCGGACGAGGAAGATGCTGAAGACCGCTTTGAAGTGATCGAGGAACGTGTCCACAGCGAGGAAGCGCCAAAGAAGAAGGAGGACAAGAAGCCTGCCGCCAAGAAGGAGACCCCAGCCAAGAAGGAGATGAAGAAGGAGGCTGCCGCCTCTCCGGCAAAGAAGGAAGCGGCCGCGCCAACCAAGAAGGAGATCGCTGCCGCCGCCAAGACCGAGAAGAAGATCGCGGACAAGGTCACGGAGCTGACCGCGTCGGCCACGAGCAACAAGAAGCGCGCGGCGCCGTCCGAATCGGTGGACGTGCCAAAGAAGGCAAAGAACTCCAAGCGTGAGTACAAGGGCGTGACGATCGAGGAGCACGCCGTGGGCAAGGGTCCGGCCGTGATGAAGGGCCGCAAGGTGAGCATCCTGTACAAGGGTCGCCTTGAGAATGGCAAGCAATTCGACGCGAACCAGAACCGCAAGAAGCCGTTCTCGTTCCGCCACGGTATCGGCGACGTCATCAAGGGCATGGACATCGGTATCGAGGGCATGCGATCGGGCGGCAAGCGCACGATCCTGATCCCGTCCAAGCTCGGCTACGGCAAGGCTGGCATTGGTTCATCCATCCCGGGCAACGCCAACCTCATCTTCGACATTGAACTCCTATAGATACCTTAAACTCCAATATTGATGCATTCATTTTTCACTCATATATGTATTCATTCATTCACTGTCGTTATCGTTATGTATTCCTATTCTTTACTTGATCATGAGCGAGAAGACGAACGAGTCGAAGCTCGCGCGCTCCTTGTCGCTTGCGCACTGCTGTTGTTGTTGCTGTTGATGGCTCTGTATCCGAACACGTGGTGGAGGGGACGTAGATGTCGCCCCGCCGCGCTCGTCATTCCGTATCCCGCCACCACCAGTGTGCATACTGGTATTGGTGAGCGATGGAGATGGCGACGACGACGACGCTGCCTTCAGCGGCTCTTGTGGCGCTCGCGCCGCAGACGCGAGCGCCCAGTCGACGAACTCTCGGAGATTTCGCGGCATCGACGGCCGTGACGTGTGTGCAGCTGGTGGCGCAATGGCTTCCGGAACGCGAGTTGTTGCGCGGCGCGAAGGTGCTCGGGTACTTTTTCTATTATGGTGAGTGCTTGAAAGGAGCAAGCCGCCCGTGAAGGGAGAGCGGCTCTGTGAGTTTCGCTATCGTGTCTTTGTTGGAATCCACATGGATACGGACGACACCTTGAGACAGAACAGACGCCACTGAATCTTCTTGTTGCTTTTGCATCTGAACTGACTGTTTAGTCGCGCGCTTTCGCCGCGCGGTCGTAGAGAAGCGCCTCGCCGCCGTTCTCCCGCACGTCGCTGCCGCTGAGCGAGCAGCTATCGCGCGCGACGCGTACATGCACCTCGCGCTCACGCTGCTCTGGTTCCTGCGGCTGCCATCGTTGGCGCTGGCTCTGGGTGATGACCATGCTGCGGAGAATGTCACAGAGAAGCTCATCGACTGTGGAGATTCGGTGTTCTGCGACTTCCAAGTCAAGGTGTTTGGCGCGAAACGCAATGCCATCATCATGACGGGCCATGTCGGTAAGGTATTCAAGATGTGCATGGAATCTCGGTAGCCACCTATTGATCGGACTCCAATATCCGGTATGCACGTGTGTCATAGGAATGTGGGAGCTCCTCCCGGCAGCGCTGTCGAGCCCGTTGAGCCACCAGTGGATCGTGTATCGCCCGCTGCACCAGCCAGCGCTCGATCGCATCGTGAACGGCATCCGCCAAGCGCCACAGCGACAGCTTGTACCGGTACGTTCATCTTAATCTGGACGCTCACACGCCAGCCGTCTGTGTGTCTGGTGTACACTTTGACGCACTGGTCTCATTGGTTGGAATCACCATGTAATGTCAGGATAAAAACTGCTTTGCTTTGCTCCGCGATGAGCTGCTGAGACCATCGCCGACCGCGCAGCTCGTCGGGTTAGTCGCCGACCATCGAGCCAGCAACCCCGCAACAGGCGTTCAGGTCAATTTCCTCGGTCAGTGCACGTGTTTCCCCACTGGAGCTGCTCGTTTGTATCTGAGTGGATCTGGAAACAACAGCAGCTCGCCGGCTTCGACGTTGTGGTTTGCTGCGCTAATGCACAACAAAGAATTCTATGAATCGCCGGTAAATCCCTCGCTGAAACCTTTCAAGCTCACGATTCGTCAGGTGGGTGCTCAAGAATTGCAGACAACAGGTGAAGACTCGCAGCAGCTCCAGGTCGCCAGCATTACCCATAGCTACGCGACGATACTGGAGGAAATCATCCTGAAGCACCCGGAGCAGTACCTATGGATGCACGACCTGTGGAACCACAAGAAGCCCTTCGTCATGGACGTATCTTAAAGAGTTTGTACAATCAAATCTCTGTGGATTTGTTCATTGCTCAAGCGTTGATCAATCATCTGGTGCATACGAGGACTTGCTAAAGTCAGCCTGCATCTCCTCTCACTGCATCAAGCACTAAGACACACGCGTGCCTCTCTCACAACTCATCCTTGTCGGCACCACCGGCGCCGAGGATCTCGCTCAGGATGTCATCGTCGTCTTCATCTTCAATCACTTCCACCTTGGCGTCTTCACCGTTCCACGGCTCCACAGTCTTCAGTTTTGGGAACTCGTCAAAGCCCACAGTCGCCTCCTTGCCCTGAAGCACTCCCTGCAAAAATGTCTCGATCGACTGCGCCGAGAAAGCGCCGCGCTGTACCACGTAGCGCTTGCGGTCTAAGTTGATCGCGACAACCGAAGGGTATCCGAACGTCAACTCGAAGCGCTTCTCAAAAGCAAGCTGGTCCCCACCCTGGATCCAACCAAACTTAAACGGCTTGCCACGTACCAACTTCGCAGCCTCTTCCAAGGTGCTCAAGTAGCCTTCGCGACCACTCTTGCCGCTTTCAGTGAGGTGAGGCAGCACAGCGATGACGCAGCTCGACTTACCGCTGCAGAAGTCGGTGAGGGCGTCGGCAGAGTATAACTCCTTGATCTTGAGTCCACCGCCCATCTTTTCAAGAGCTTGAAGCGCGTACGAGGTGATACCCGAGGCAGTACGAGCACCCTGGTAGTCCTGAGCGTCATCAGCAGACGAAGCAGTAGGACCAAACACCTTGATCGTCGGGAATCCGCGAATGCCGTATTCCGCTGCCTTCTTCTCGTGAGCAGTCGCGTCCAATGCGCCAAGCTTCACGACTCCCTTCAGGTCAGACGCAGCTTGCTCCCACTCTGGCGCCAGCGCTTTGCAGTGACCGCACCATGGCGCATAAAACTCCACAAGCCAAACGTCGCCGCTGTTCAAGACGAGGTCGTCAAAGTTGCTGTCCGTGAGCGTCACGACATCAGTTTTCGGGTCCTGCGATCCCTTCGAGGAAGACGACGGTTTCTTCTTGTTGCTCGATGACGAAGAGCTCGATTTCTTCGACGCGCCGCCCGAAAGTCGCAACTTGACAATCTTTCTCGTTTCCGCAATCGCAGCGTCGACGATGCCCTGCACAGTGCGTTGTCCTTGGTAGTCAGTTGGCGACTTTTTGTTTTCGCCAAAGACCTTGATTGTTGGGAATCCTTGTACGCCAAACTGCGAAGCGAGCTCCTTGTGCTGATCGCAATCAACTGTAAGCACACGAACACAACGCAATCATACCGCCTAGGTTTCAGATACAGCACTCTAAATCCAAGCTCAATCGTACTAATATCCCCGCATTACCTGCAGCAACGTTCACGACTCCTTCAAGCGCCTTCGCCGCTTTCTTCCACTCTGGCGCGAGGTTCTTGCAGTGACCACACCACGGCGCGTAGAACTCCACGAACCACACACCGGAATCTTTCTGCAATCACACACACATATATATATATACAACATCATCAGCTTGTGTAGCTCAAATACACTTCATCCGAAACCAATGGCGAGCCCAACGAACCTGCATCTCTCGGAGGCTCTTCGGGTCGAGGAGCTTCACGGGCCCCTTGCTGTTGTACATTGCCTGCGCGTCCGTGAACAGACACAGGAGCACGGCCAGCGCCATCGCCGCCATCGTCATCGCCTTCGTCGTGATCGCCATGGCGCTTGCTCTTATTTTCGCAGTCGCCAAAAAGAATCCAAATGAGCACCGTTCATGGCAATCGCTATCCGCTCGCGATCCAATCCAATCTGCTCTGTTCGGGATATGGCCACGTGGACCACGCGGACAGCGCTCGGATTGGCTAAAAAGCCGCTGTTCTAGAAACACGCCCGTTCACTTCAAGGATAGTGATTGGACCTATTTGGGGTCCCAAATCTAGTTGAACTCATATGTAGAGCGCTTCACAACTTTGGGAGTTGAAGTAGAGTGATGGTCACTACCAGTTTGAACATGAATACGGAAGTGCATGATGCCAAATGGGGGACTATGGATTCGTACGTATGCACGTACGTCTGCGTGGCACGGATATATGATGGTACCTGTGTATTTACGACGCTTTGCGTGCCTTAAATGCTTACAGTTTTGTGTGCACAGCGTCTGCTGATGATATGCCAGGCAGATTGCAGTGACTGTATTGCTGCGGTCCACCAACTCACTCACATGCTGATGGTTCTGAATGAGAGAGCCTCTGCGTGGAACAGATGCGGGCGGAAGGAAGGTCCACATTCCCACATTCGCGCTGCGGGAAGATAAAGCAGGCCGTGATCGAGTTCAATGAACCATAGGCTATTAATATCTGGTGCTGGATATCATTAGACCCATGGCGGTGTCATCCGTCATGACGACCCTTTGGAATGGATGCACGTGAGCGACTAAGGGTGAGTCTCTGCACGCGTTTGCTGTGGCTTATTTTGGCGATTGGATCGATCGATAGAACGCACGCTGAGAGTTAGAACAGAAACGACAGCTGAGAGCTGAAGGACGTGGACGAGGTCGAACGCGCGCGTTTGTATCGATCGATCTGAGCGGGAAAACTGGCCTCGTGAGCACTGGTTGATTCGACATCACGTTGACTGAGTCGCGGGTGTCCATGACCATTTATGCGGAGTTGCGCAAGAGAAACAACATTTCTGTTTCCCATGGTACAGCGAAAGGCCTCGCTCTGCACAAATTCCAAGGCGAAGCGGGAGTGAAACAGCGAACTGGCGCCCCTGAGAAGGCTGGGAAAAACACCATCTCCATCGCGTACGATCTCCTGCAGGATGTCATCAACTCGTCTGTAAGCCACAGCTAGCACGCATTGGGTTGCGCGCTGCACTTGGTGGGCTATTGTCTTTTAACGAATTATTGTACTGATGAATTTGCAGCCAGGCTCATATCCAGGCGACGATGGATCGCCCGAAATTACAGAGAGATACAACTTCTATGCTCACGGGAAACGGTTCCTGGTATGTACATACGAAGCGCACTCACCGCTGTCTCATCGTCGCTTGCTAATGATGCGTATGTGTACTTTTTGCGCGGCACAGTTTTCTCCGTGTTCTCTTGGCTACTTCCCTGAAAGCAGTCGATTTCGCCAGACGATGATTTGGTGTATAACGTGGAAGAGGTTCGACCAGTTCATCCTGTTCCTGATCTTTGCGAACTCGATTATACTCGCATTAGCAGACTACAGCAAAGTCAACGCAGACGGCGACTTGGACACTGCAGACTCGTATCGGAATGCAGTTGTCAACAACGCAGACAGGATTTTCACGGCGCTTTTCTCGGTCGAATGCACCATGAAGATCATCGCAATGGGGCTCATCGGAGAGCAAGGGGCGTATTTAATGGATCCGTGGAATTGGATGGATTTTATCGTCGTATTTATTGGGTACGTCAACTGCTGTATGTCTACATTTACCCTCTGTGGTAATTGCTGACAAGTGAAACGTGGTCGTGATGTACAGGATTCTCGCCGTAATACCTGGCATCCCAAAGGTATCGGTCCTCCGGACATTCCGAGTGCTGCGGCCTCTTCGCAGTCTCAATGCCGTTACAGGTGATGCTCGCTGTGTTTCCTATTATTTGCCACTAGCATTCTTCTAAGCCACCTTTTGCATGTGACCAGGAATGAAAAAGCTGGTGACGTCGCTGCTCAAATCTATCCCCGAGCTGCTGACAGTCGTAGCGTTCCTGTCGTTTCTATTCTTTCTGTACGGAGTGATCGGTATCCAGCTGTGGAGTGGCGTTCTCCATCCGCGATGTCGACTGACACCTTATCCAGTCCGCTTGGATCCGAATCTTACGTACGAGAGCCTTGCAGATTACCGAAAAATGGTGCTATCGAACTACTCGCTGTTCAAATGCCTCGATGAAGCGAGCGACCCAATCCCAGTGTCAGACTCAAAGTGGTCGCATGACTCATCCCCGTGGAGGAATCCTCGATTGTGCTTCTGGCCAATTGCAGATGAATCGCCAAAGCAAACATGTGCACTCAGTCAAGAGCAGTATCGATTATGCCCATTCAGTCAGGTACGTTGAGTATTTGTTCAATATCAACAGCCACGTAACTACGCGAACTGATCAAGTCTTTGTTTGTGGACACAGACATGTGGCTCCAACTACGACAACTACGGGAACTTTCGATTCACCCACCCAGACGCAGCAATTGTGCGTTACGAATTGAACAGCGCGACTTACAACTCGGACATGAGCTGGGGATTTATGAGCTTCGACAATATCGCGACTGCTTCCCTAGCAATCTTCCAGTGCATCACGCGCGAGGGCTGGTAAGATTTCGTCTACAGTTCTTCCAATCTGGCGCATTTTCTGAACCATTGCATTCGTTTGCCAACTACAGGAGCGATATTATGTACATGCTTCAGGATGCTGGGTATGGACTAAGCGCAGTGTGCTTCTTCGTCTCTTTCATTATCATCGGGTCGTTCTTCATGCTCAACTTGACGCTTGCAGTCATTTGGGAGAACTTTTCAGATGCATCGTTCATCGAAGCTGAAGAGCGAAAATTGGTTGTCGAAGCTGAAGAGAAGAAGAAACTCAAGGAAGACGCTATCAATCATGTAGCCCGGCTGAATGCCCCAGCTGCGGAACTGATGAGATCAAACATGTCAAGAATCAGGTCATTCTTCGCCAGTGTCGTCCACCATTGGATGTTCAACGCGTTCCGAACAGGACTGATCCTGCTAAACACGATTATCCTGTCGCTGGATAAATACCCGATCGATGAAGAGCTTGACGAGACAGTCGAGATGATCAATTTTGGCTTGACGCAAGCTTTCTTGCTGGAAGTTGTCCTGAAGATTCTCGGTCTGGAGTGGAAAGCTTGGGCAAAAGATCGCTACAATCTCTTTGATGCGCTCGTCGTACTGCTCAGTATCGTCGAGATGATTCTTTCACCTCCGAAGATATTGACTGGCGTCAAGCTAGCAGAAAAGTCGAAAGCGGCATCATTTTCTGGTCTACGATCTGTTCGCTTGTTTGCGCTGTTCAAGCTTGCCAGGTACGCATCTCAGATTCGTGACGAAGGTGTATTGATGATTGTGCTATTTGACTCATGGACTGTTGTTGTACTGTGTCCTTGTAGGTCATGGCCATCTCTTCAGAAACTCCTTTCAACAATGCTGAGCACGATCAAAGAAGTGGGGAACTTTAGTGTGCTGCTTCTGGTGTTCATGTACATTTACGCCTTGATCGGCATGCAAATATTCGCCAATCAGTTTCGATTCGACGAGCACGGCTTCCCAGTCGATCGTCAGTACGAAGGTTCGTACGTTCCGCGATCAAATTTCGACGCGCTCCTTTGGTCAATGGTCACTGTGTTTCAGGTACGAACCCTGCACCTTTTATACTGGAAGTTGGTCTGAAAGATGATCATTAACCTACCTGCCTCTTTTACTCCAGATCTTGACCGGAGAGAACTGGAATGTGGTCATGATGGATGGATGGCGCTCGTCTGGCTGGTCGGCAGTCCTGTACTTCGTCTCGTTGGTGGTGTTTGGGAACTTCATCGTGTTAAACCTGTTCCTCGCGATCCTGCTTGGAAATTTTGAGGAATCTTTTGACGATGAAAAGAAAGACGCACGAGAGGAGATGAAGAAGCGGTCTCGAGTGGCTCCGATGCGCTCTGAGTGCGAGAGTGGACATGCCACTAACCATTCCGTCCACTCTGAGAACGAACGCATGATGATTCAACCCTTCCACACGTCTCCGATGCCTGGTAAAAGCCGACGAGAACTAGCTGCATCTCCATCACAGATATTCCAAGATCAATCGACACCATCCCAGCGATCGATGTCAACGCGGAAGGATATCCCGGCGAATCTGACCAGTCGCTCGCTGCTGATTTTTTCGCTGAACAACCCGATCCGAAAGATGGCAACCAAACTCATCACACATCCCCAGTTCGACAACATCTCCTTGGTGCTGATCGTGATCAGCACTGTGGCTTTGGCGATCGACAATCCCCTGAATCCGCCAGAGAGCACGTTTGTCTTTATCCTGTCGTGGCTGGACATGATTTTGACAGGGCTCTTCGTTTTTGAAGTTGGTGTGAAAATCATCGCGTTGGGATTCTTTCTGGACAAGAACACGTATCTGCGGAACAGCTGGAACGTGATCGATTTCGTCATCACAGCCCTTGCAGCATTTTCACTGAGCGAAGGAAGTACCAGGTTCAAGTTTGTGAAGACGCTGCGGACGTTCAGAGCGCTACGCCCATTGCGGATGATCAATCGCAATCCTGGGCTGAAGCTCGTCGTGAGCTCGCTGATCGCTTCGATACCGCAAATCGTGAATGTGATTGTGGTCTGCCTGCTGGTTTTCACGATTTTCAGCATCTTGGCGGTCAACAATCTCAAAGGGAAGCTGTACGGCTGCAGGGGAAGTGAATTTGATGCGCTTGACGCGGCACAGCAACAACTCGTCACGTTTCCTCGACTGTGGAACAACCTGACTGACGATGAGCAAGCGTGGTTCAGCTCGACAGCCGCAATGGTGTACCAAACTGTGTCGGCAAGCGACCAAGTCACATCGAAACTGGTGTGCGGGCTTCTTGGGGCGAAATGGGGGAAAACCATTCACCAAGGCTTCGACAATGTCTTGCAGGGATGCCAGGCGTTTTTTGAAATGACGACTACTGAAGGATGGGTGGACGTCATGCTCGCTGGTGTAGACGCGACGGAGATTGACATGCAGCCTATTCCGAATTACCGAGAAGGATGGGCATTCTTCTTCATCGCATTCATCCTTGTGGGGACCTTCTTCGTGATGCAGCTGTTCGTCGGTGTGGTAATCGAAAACTTCAACAAGATGAAGGAGAAGCTGGACGGAACGTATCTGCTTTCCAACACCCAGCGCGAGTGGCTTATTATCAACGAAATGATGCTCAACCTTCGTCCAATGCGAAAAATGAAAGCGCCGCAAAACAAAACCCGCAGGGTGTGTTTTCATCTTGCTCGCAACCAAAACGCTGAGATCGCTATCATGGGATGCATCATGCTGAACACGCTCGTGATGGCGCTACACTACTTTGGAGAAAACGACATGTATCGATCAGCGATTGAGTACTCCAATTACATGTTTGCGTTCGTCTTCGCTGCGGAAGCTGCTGTCAAAATCGCTGGACTCGGTAAGTACTACTGGAAAGATTCATGGAACATTTTCGATTTCGTGATTGTTTGCGGGTCGCTGTTGGGGATGCTGTACACTTTGGTCGGTGGTAGCTCCGTCGGTTCAGTTAGTGCAGCGATTCGAAGCTTTCGAGCAGGGAGACTGTTTCGCCTTGTCCAATCGGCGCCTTCGCTTCGCCAGCTATTCAACACTCTGTTGGTCACACTGCCATCTCTCGTCAACATTGGCGGTCTGCTCTTTTTGATTTTCTTCATCTACGCGGCGATGGGCGTCCAGCTTTTCGCGAAAATCAAGTTTGGCGATCTTGTCACAAAAACTGCAAACTTCCAGACAATCGCAAAAGCGATGGTGACTCTAGTACGATTTGTGTAATACTTCGTGCTTTCTGGTTCATATCAATTTTGATACTGATAACTGGTGGTATTGTGTTCCACGTACTCAGGTTCGCTGCGCTACAGGAGAGAGATGGAATGACTTGATGTTCGAACTCACATCGCAAGAGGACTGTGTTGAAGACCCGCCGTACGATCCAGACATGTGTGGCTTCAACAACACCGACACCTGCACGTCGCTGAATGGCTGCGGATCGCCCGTTGCGATCTTTTACCTGTACAGCTTCACGCTATTGGTCACGTTCATTCTGCTAAACATCTTTATTGCTGTGATCCTGGAGGGGTTTGCCAAAGAAAAAGATCGGATGGATGGACTTCTGCTCCCACACAATGTACGTATTTGGCAAGAGATGTTGCGGGCACATGGCATGAGTATTTTGTGTAACGTAGTGCTCACGCTACTCTTTGCTTGCGCAGTACAAAAACTTTGTCGAGACGTGGTCCACTTTGGACCCTGAAGCAACGGGGTTTTTAGAATGGCACATTCTCCCCGACTTCCTCGCTGAGCTTGAACCGCCCATGGGACTCGGCAAGAACCCAATGCCAACTTCAAAAGACCTTGAATGTCTGATAGGTGAGTTGATATACATACTGCACGATGCATGTATGACCTGAGTTTGCTTCGCCACTAACCATGCGCGTGCACACTTGTAGAAATCCTGGACATTCCAATATTTCGAGGGAACAAAGTGTTCTTCAATGACGTGGCAAGAAGGATCGGCAAATTCGTTGTTGACGAGGTATGGAAAGTGCTTTCTTGTGATCGAAGCAAATAATCCGCTGTTCTAACCAACACAACCCGTCGACTTCGCAGCTAAGCGAAGAACCGCTCGAAGTCTTGCCCGCCACGTTAAACCTGGAGCAGCGGTGGCGAAAGTACCTGGTGCACAGAAAAGTCCGAAAGCAAGAGCAGTCGACGTTTCGAGTCAACCATTTCCACGCTGCAGTGTTTCTTCATCGGTCTGTCAAGTCGCTGATGCTGCGCGATGATTTGAGATCACAAGTTGAGAAATTTACCATGAAGGGCAAAGTGGGACCAGCGAACGTATCCGTCGTCGTCTTCAAAGATGAAGTTCACGAATCCGACTCTGACGACGACCTGACCATCTTTGATTCGGTAGAGTGACTGGAGATTAAGGAGTGATCGAATATGACGGGGGTCGTACAAACGATTATCCGTAGACTAGACAAACGCCAAGATATCCTAAAGCCACACACAGTTCAAGGCTATCACCGATACCGACACCTTGGGATTGGCTCCAGTATTCTTGGCTTCAGTATTCTTAGAATCTAGCCCCGATTCGTCCATAACGAGCTATTTTGAAGAACGAAGTGAGAACTGCAACCTGAATTTTCCAGACTCAGGTGAGAAAAGAAACGAGCAGAGGTGAGAGCCATAACCAACGACGCCGTTCCTCCCCCCCTTGTTGTTTGTTCATTGGGCTTTCACCTTCTAACTTGCCATTCTCTCGTGTAGATTTAGCACCGCAGCGATTGTCATTCAATCTCACTTTGGACGAGTCCCAAGGATCACGGAAAACAGACGCTCCTTTCTTTCGCGATCGCTCAGGAGAAGATGCCACATCCAGCGAAGTCGTCGCCGATGAGGACTCCCTTTCGCATTGATACAGCGAGTCTTGGTGTATCCTCGCGAAACACCAAGTCGGATGGCCATCGCAAGGGGAGTCGGGCAAACGAGAGTACAAGAATAGAGAGTCGCTATATGAGCTGGGCAACTGCTTTCCAGGGACTGCGGCGATGCCAAACGGTGCAGCACATCACCATCTCCCGAAATTTCCAGAAACGATCGTACTTCACGTGCGATGCGCTAGTGGCAATTTTGGAGGTCACGATCTTGGTGTTGTCCATGGTTCAGCTGGAGATGTCTTCGAGGTCGTCGCGCTGGGTATGTTTAAAGGCTGCGAAAAAACCGCCTGAATATGCCAATGCAAGCGAGAGCACCAACATCCCTACATCATACATAATGTTGTTGTGAGTATTTAGCGTGAGAACAGAGCGTGCTTGCAGTTCAACGGCTGCACAACGTTGATCTCAGAAGGATCATTCAAGGCCGTGAACACGTTGAGAATCGGCATTACCATTCTATCGCTTGTGCGTGGGTGGCTGCGCGTGCGATACTTGAGAAACAAGGCGGCGCAAAGCTACAATGCGATCAAGAACACGCTCCGAGGCAAACTGGTACGAGCCTCCTGAAGCCATTTTCCTTCTCTTGCCCTTCTTTTTATAACGTGGTTATCATCACTTTGCTCAATGGACTTGGTGGGTATAGGTGAAAATCGCTCCGTATGCGCTGGAGTTTCTGTTCACCTTCGTGATTCCGTACCCGGGACTTGAAGAGTTTGTACCACGAGAGCAAGCGAAAGTGCTCGTACTGCTCAGCGTCGCTGTCATTGTGCGAACGGTGTTCTGGCGCCACATTCTGTATTTTCCATACCCCATCCGGCAGAAAGAGAAAGTGGCGTGTTTCACGGGTAATCTGGGTAAGTGCAAATTCTGTTTTCCTTTCAAATGTATGTGGCTCTGCATGTTGCTGATCTGAATATCGGTTTCGACTCCTTCTTGCGATCCGTGCAGAGTTCACCTACCACGAGTTCGTTCTGAAGAAAGTCTTTGGCGACGACCCCATGACGAAGACCCTGCTGATCTACGCGCTTTTCCTGGCGCTGATGTCGTTTCTCGTCTACGTCGTGGAGAGTGTTTATGGAGGCTGCTATTGGCAGCCGACTGGCGTGACTACTGCTGGCAGCGTTGTGAATGACTCTGGTAGTGGGGCTGAGAACATGACTTGCTTCCATTTTGCTTGGCGCGATGCGCTCTGGCTGACCATCACCGCATTTCTAAGCACCGCGTACGTGCGAGCACTCGCGTCGAATCGCTATCATGCTTGCTCGGCACTGACCACAAAATGCCGGATTTGTTTGCTTATCGTAGGTATGGAGACATTGTTCCGCGCAGCTACGGTGGACGGTTCCTCATCGCGATGTCAGCGTGCATCATCAAATGCGTCAGCGCTCTGCTGTTCTCGGCCATCATCAAGAAGAACAAGTTCTCGACTATGGAAGCCCGCGTGCACTCGTTCCTCTTCCGGATGGAGCTCAATGCGAAGAAAGACCTGATCGCCGTGATGGCCGTGCAGGCGACGTTCCGGTTCAACAAGTCGTACAAGCAGTCGCTGATCTGGCACCAGCAAGACCACTCGCACCTCTACTTTCGACCTCTGTCTGTGGCGAGTGCATGCCTACAAGGCTTGATGTTATTCGTGCGTCCCTGTTGCATTCGTGGTGTTGATCATTCTGCTGTGCCACATTCCACAATCTCTAGCGTCTCCCAAACGAAGTCAAGAAGAAGCTCTACGTCTCGCGGTTCCAAGCGCGATTGAAAGAAATCATGAAGTACAACACCGATGGCGACCTGCTCAACACGTTCACAAAGCACATTGAAGTGATCACTGCGGCACTGGGGATCACGTTCATCGAAATGGCGACGCTGAAGAAGCTCTACTAACGCAAAAGCCGCATTCTCGAAGACAAACGACGACACGCAAAGCTGAACAGTTCTAGAGCCGTGAGCTTGAGCTTGGCTGGGAACGAGGGGTGTGGTAGCGGTACGCAGGGCTCGGGCGGCGGACGTGAAGTGATCAGCAGCCTCAAAGGCCTGGGCATCGCTGCACGTGTGAGGACGTTCACTCAAGGTATAACCACAGCAGCTGGGTCGAGCGTGAGTGAAGGCGGTCAAGTAGCAACAACATCGACGGCACCAAAAGTGCTCCCGCCCAACAACTTGCAGCTCGTGCCCCGAGCTTCATTCAGCACGAACCAGTGGCAATTCAATATGATGCGCAAATGCGAAGAGACTCTGATGCTGCTCCAGAAAATCCAAACAACCGCCCAGTCAATTCGCTGAGGTGCTTGAAGATTTGTGAGGTGGACCACAGGAAGATCGAAAGGTTGCGAAGAGGCAAATCAGCTTTCCTTATCATAAAAACAAAGTCTCTTTGATCGACAGATATCATCAGCAAACCAGAGTAGTAGGAGATGCCACAAAGCAGAGTAGCGCGCCGCCTACGCGCCACCTGGGCGACGTTAGCTCTCGTATGTTTCCTGTGCACATGTAGTCGCAGCGATGCCACAGGATCATCGTCGTCGTCCACCACAGAACCGCCGTCGACTGACAATACGACAGAGAGCGAGGCCTCATCTACTCCCATAAATTTGAACTTTCAAGTGCCGTTTCAAGTGGTGAAAGTGCAGGGTCTTGACATGGAGTTCTCAGCACAGTATCACGATCTCCGCATCAAGAGCATGCTGGAGCAATCGCAGTCGGGCAAAGCTCAGCAAACTTGCACCACGGGAAGCAACGATCCGCACACCATTGACAAAGTGCCAGCGTTACATGTAACGGACCGACTTGTGCGTGCTGATGGTGTTGAAGTCTCGCTCAAGTCGTTCGAGGAAATCATTGACGCGCCAGTCGGCAGCGTGATGCTTTTGCCGCTGTTCAAGTCCGTTTCTGGGCAGCAAGATGCGACGACCAACGTGCTCTCTGGCTTCGCTCGCATCGAGATCTTCCATCCGAAGACGCTGGACTTTGAGCCAACAACTGCGGAGCGCGAGGACGAAATCCAGAAGTGGAAGGCTGCGGTCGCCAAGAAGCAGCAAGAAGCGCTCGAGAAGCAGCTCGCGGCGGCGAACGACAAGGCGGCGCGGGAGCAGGAGGAGAAGGACCGCCGCGCAGCAGACGAGAACGCGAGACTGGAGCACGAGACGCGCGAGAAGCTGGAGCTGGAGGAAATGGAGCGGCTGAGCATGACGTCGCACAGCCGTGTAGGCGAGAAGCGCGGTAAAGGCATCGAGTTCCGCTACGAAGTCGAGTTCACGCGCGATGGCCCAATTGGTATCAATTGGGACCTACACACGACCGACAAGACCGTCGTAAGTTACCTGGAGCCAACGCTACGAGCGCATGCGCTGGGCATCATCGCGCCGAGAGACCAACTCATCCAGCTGAACGATGTCAACACCACCGAGATGGGGCCGCACGAGGTCGTGGCAGTGTACATCAAGACCTCGTTGCCACGCACGCTCGTGTTCCTGTGTGCATCGACGAAGCCCTGCACGGTGGCTGAGGATGCGAACGCGTCGCTGGTAAACGTCATTCAGAACTGGACGCTCGCGTTCATGCAACCTCAAGTGCTGAGCGGATGGCATGTGAGACTGCATCTCGTGAACTGGAGCATGATACCCGAGCTGGACGAGCACGGCCAGTCGAGCGAGATGAAGTTGGTGCAGGCCGACCCGTTCCTCGCCTGCCAGCCGCTCTCTGAGAATGCCAAAAATTCTGCAATGAATGTCATGCACGTGGCGTACCGAGGCGGCTGCACGTTCATGGACAAGGCCGACCATGTCCGTCGGGCGAATGGGAAAGCCGTTCTAGTGCTGAACAACGTCAAGGGTGAGGGGCGGTTTCCCCCGGGAGTGCCAACCACCGGGAACGTCCCGCTGCCAGTGACGATGTGAGTTGGAGCCTAGCTGTGTGAATTGTTTGCACTCAATCTGTACTCAGAAGTGTTGTGGGATATGTGATTTAGGGTCTCAAAAGTGGACGGAGAGATCGTCATGGCGGTCATGGAGCGCGAGACACCAGGTGCGAGCAATTTTCTGCTTGTACATAATATCGATGTCCAGTATTGGAAGGAACTCTCGTATCTCTTATAAAATTGTGAATTTGGTGATCTGCCAGTGGTGAGGATGTTTGTGGAAGACCCGAGCCAGCTCTTAGTGCTCGATGCTGACCCAACGCCTCTGACAAACGAGGAGTTGACAATTGCAAGGGTTCGTGGCCAGCTAGTGTACTGAAGTAGTCACTTTGTACGAATACTGGATGATCACTCGTTTCCGTATCCTTGTGTCTTGTATGAGTGGTGTAGAATCTCAAGAAAGCAGGACGGAACATGACGTTCTGGTTCGTCAACACATCCGCAACAGCAGAAAGTCCGAAAGTATCTACTTTCGAGTTCCAGGTTCTGCCCGCGCTCTTTGGAGGCAAGATCCCGTCGATGCCCTACCGCGTGGTCATGGCGTATCCCCAGGACACTGCGTGTCACCACCAGGGGCTCGGCATCCTGGCTGCACGCGCTGTTGTCCTGGTGAAGCGAGGCAAGTGTTCGTTCGGAGCGAAAATGAGGTACGTACTTACTCCAGTATGAGCTGTCCAGCTGAACCATGAAGCTGTCGCTCCGGTTTCTACTGACCGACGGCTTTCTCCATTCGTATGTGTTTTGGCAGAGCGGTGCAGGAGGTCGGTGGCGCGGGCATGCTGCTATGGAATTCGGATGAGTCGTTGATCCCGCTCATGACAGAGAAGAAGGAGACCGCGGGATTGCGGATCTGGGGAGCAACGTACGTGCTGTCAAACGAGTGCTTTTTGTACTGCCTTATGCTCAGTCTGTGGATCTGTCGAGAGTCGTATGATGATGATGACACTCTAACGTATGCTATTTCTTCTTCTTCCTCTGACTGGTTCCTATTGGACAACAGCATCAGCTTGTCGAATGGCACGAAGATTCACGAAATCCTAGAGCACAACAAGAACCTGCCGTCGCTCGTCAACATCGTAGCGAGCGTTGAAGACGGTACTGCAGCTGCGTGAGGCTCACATTTGCTTCTTTAGATGATGCCACGGGCTTTGCCGCATGAGATGAACGCGTCGACGGCCTTGTCGACGTCCTCGAGGCTGTGCGCCGCTGACAGCTGGACGCGGATGCGCGCTTGGCCCTTTGGCACGACCTGGTTATCAAAATGCACAAATGAGAGTTTGTACAGTTAGCCCACCATTGAATCCATACGCGTCAACAATGTTGTAATGTACATACCGGGTAGCTGAAGCCGATGACGTAGATGCCCTGCTGGAGCATGTCGTCCGCCAGCTCGGACGCCAGGCGCGCGTCGCCGATCATCACAGGGGCGATCGGGTGATCGCGCGAGCCCTTGAGCGTGAAGCCCGCGGCGGTCATGCGATCGCGGAAGCGGTGCGTGTTCTCGCGGATCTTGTCCACGTACTCGGACGATTCGGTGAGCATCTCGAAGACCTTGAGCGACGCGCCGACCACCGGCGGGCCGAGCGAGTTCGAAAACAGGTATGGTCGCGCGCGCTGGCGCAGCAGGTCCACCACCTCCTGGCGACCCGTGGTGTAGCCGCCAGTACCGCCACCGAGCGCCTTGCCCAGCGTCGAGTTGATCACGTCAATGCGGCCCTGCACGCCACAGTACTCGTCACTGCCGCGGCCCGTGGCGCCGAAGAAACCCGTCGCGTGGCACTCGTCAATGAACACCTGCGCGTTGTACTTCTCCGCCAGGTCGCAGATCTCCTTGAGCGGTGCGACATCGCCGTCCATGGAGAACACGCCGTCCGTGGCCACGAGGCGCGTGCGACAGTGCTGCGTGGCCTGCAGCTTCGCCTCGAGGTCCGCCAAATCCATGTGCTTGAAGCGGTGGCGCTCGGCCTTGCAGAGTCGGATGCCGTCGATGATGGACGCGTGGTTGAGCTCATCCGTGATGATCGCGTCCTCGCCGTTCAGAATGCCCTCAAAGAGCCCAGCGTTCGCGTCAAAGCACGACGGGTACAGGATCGTGTCTTCCGTGCCGTGGAACTCGGAGATCACCTTCTCCAGGCGCTTGTGGATGTCCTGCGTGCCGCAGATGAAGCGCACGGAGCTGAGACCGAAGCCGTGCGTGTCCAGCGCGTCCTTGGCGGCATCGACCACCTGCGGGTGGTTGCTCAGACCCAAGTAGTTGTTGGCGCAGAAGTTGAGCACGCTCTTGTTCTGCACCGTGATCTCGGCTCCCTGCGGGGACGAGATGATGCGCTCGCTCTTGAACGTGCCGGCGCTCTCAATGTCCAGCAGCTCCTGGCGCAGGCGGTCGACGAGCACGTTGCGCTTGCTGCTGAGCGCGCGTACAGAGGCGCTGGAGGCGGTCGCAGAGCGCGCCGTGGTGCGAAGGATCGCGTGCATGTTGCTGCAGTGTTGCTCTTGGGGAAATGGGACAGACGCGGGCTTCTGATAGCGATCTGCCAGCCAAAGATTCAATCGATCACGCTGCGCCGCGTCACACTCGAATCGTGTGATGGGATGAGATGAGCTCTTCCCAGCCACGCGAAAGTTCAACCACACGTGGCGTGGACCACATGTAAACTAAAGTGGGTCACATAATGTCAGGTGAACTGAAATAAAATGGTGTGTACCACATTATTATTGTCTTAAGGTGGACTACGTCATTTTGGGAAGTGAAAGGCTCTGGTTCTGGGTTTTGATTGATTGGCATGAGGTGGGTGTGGGTGGTTGGCGTGGTAAGTTTGAAAGGACGTCCAGCGTAATTGCCCTGCGAGCGAGCGAGCGAGCCTTCCTTCTCTCCGTGTGCGTACGTGAGCGTGAGTGTGGCCCAAAGCAACAGCAACAGACTAGTGCGCCCTGTAACTCCAGACAGTCAGTCAGTCCGTCCGTCAATCGATCGATCCAGTTACACAAGCAGCATGGGCAAGGCAAAGAAGCTCCGCTCCACGTCCCACAAGAAGCAGGTGCCACCCACCGGCGGGCTCTCGCAGGCCGAGCTCGATGCCGACAGCGACCTCGACTTCTCGATGATGCAGGCAGACGAAGCCGAGATGTTCCGCGGCGTACGTACGCCGTTATGTTGTGTGTCCTGCTGGTCATTGTGCTGATGCTATAGACGCGATTACACTGACGATTGTTTTTGTGATTGTGGACGTGCAAACAGCTCGTGAACTTGCAGGGGTCGATCCGTGAAGCCACGTGCGTGGCGCTCGCGACCATGTTTGGCGACATCTCGGACGACGAGCAGGAGAAGAAGATGCGCGAGAAGCTGACGAAAATGGTCGACGCGGGTCTCCTGAAGAAGCTCATCCCGCGCATGGTGGACCCGCTCAAGATGGTGCGTCTCCACGCGATCGGAGCTATTCGGTACGTCCATCTTCGTCTCTCGATATTGATAGTCGAATGGCGATCATTACAACGCATATGCACTGACTCTTTTATGTGTGGCTTTGCTCCTGCTTGAATGGCGACTGCAGCAACATCAGTGTGACCGGAGGCATTGAGATCTGCGAGCTCATGACGTCGCAGAACGTGATCACGCCGCTGGTGAAGATCATCTCGGAGAGCGCTGAGGCCGAGACGTTCGAGAAGAACGACTTGCACCTCGTGCAGGTACTGGAGCAGTCCGTCGCGCTGCTCTCGAACCTCTGCGAAAGCTGTCAGGCGGCGATTAACGAGCTCACGCAGGGCCAGCTGCTCGAGCCGATCATGCTCATCGCCGAGAAGGGCAAAGCGCACGTGTCACTCCACCTCGAGACGCTCAAGCTGCTGCTGTTGATCACGGAGAGCAACCCACGCCTGAACGAAGTGTTCGGCTCGAGCGCCACGTACCAGACGATCATCGGCGAGATCATCCAGAGCGAGCAGCTCACACTGCTGGTGAAGCTCCATGCGGTCGGCATCGCCATGAACGTGCGCGCGATCATGGAGGCGGAGGCTAATGTCGCGCGCCTGCTGCCTGTTATCGAAGCCGCGCTCGCGTACGACGCCGTGAATGTGATGCAGCTTGCGCAGAACGTGTCGGAGAACTACGAGCTCTCGCAGAAGTCCGTCCTGGCCGACGAGGACGTGGACGACGACACGATCACGGACGACGACCGCCAGCAGGTCACGAATGCGCAGATCAAGTACCGCAGCTGGCGGGACAGCGTGCAGACGCTTAGCCTCGCGCTCGAGCTCGTCGCGGACCTCGCGGTGGGCGGCGACGAGAGTACGTCCTGTGTTTCTATATGACACTATCCGCCTATGCGGCTGGGAACCAATGACTGATTTTGTATTCATGTTTGTGCTATTGTGATTGCCTCCTGACAGACGACGACGAAGACGAGTGGGCGAGCGACGATGAAGACGCGATGGAGGCGTACGCAGCGTCGCAGATGGACACCGAGGCGTCCTCGTCACCAGGGCTCCAACCTGCCACTCCAGCGACCAAGGCGCTGGGTGCGAGCCGCATCTTCCAGCTCACGGTCGTCATCCTACAGGGCCTCGTATCCATCCCGGCGCTGCACCGCGCGATTGGTGTGTCATACGATCAGTCTTAGACGTAGTGATGCAAGACTGTGGTACTAACTGTCGTGTATATCGCTGTATTTCTGTAGCTACCGACTTCGAGCGAATGCGCATCCGAGTGGTGAACGCGGTCAACAACCTGGTGCAGACCGTGTCCTGGGAAGGTATGTTGACATTTTCAATAGCTCCTGTGGCTCCATTACTACGATAGTGTCGGCTAACTCTATTATCTCTACGTAGCCCTGGGCGAGGACGTGGTCCCACAGGTATTCCGCAACCTCTGCACGCTGTTCGCGAACGTCAAGAGCGAAAACTCGGACAAGCCGTTCGACTTTGAGCTGAGCAGCTCCACGAACGACATCGAGGCCGCGACGACCGCCGCCATGGGCTCGGCGTTGCGCCGCACGGTTGCGGCCAAGAAGGACGTGGCGATCAGTGCTAGCGAGGCGAGCTTGATCATGACCAGTGCGCTGCATGCGCGCTCGGTCGAAACGCGCATGAACGCGATCGGCATGATCGGCTCCGTGGGCCAGCGCAGCAAGAACCCGGCGGAGATCGAGGTGATCGCGCGCTGCCTGTTCTCGAGTCTGAACGACGCGAGTCTCGAGGTGGTCGCCGAGGCGCTCAACGCCGTGTTCGATGTGTTCGGCGACGAGGAGTTCGACAGCATTTTCCGCAGCGTGCATCTGCTCGGCGCGCTGGAGCAGACGGCGTCGGCTGTGAAGACCAAGCTACGCGCTGAGAAGAAAGACATCGACCGCGCGCTCGCGGCCCACGTGAAGGAGACTCATCTAAATCTCGTGCGCTTTATCAAGTACAAGAAGAAGCACCTGTAAGCTTGCAGGACCAAGTACAGAGACACAGATACACGTAAGTACCCTTTTTGCATATATTAAGATGGAGAGAGACGCAATGAAAGATGAGGTCGGTAGGTAGGTAGAATGAGGATGATAAGGTTACAGGTAAAATGGACGCAACACGAGAGTTCATTCGTGCAAATGCTCTTCCTACTTCCTATCTGACTGACTGGCTTGGCTGGTGTGACTATTCCTGCTAGAGGTCGGCTTCGGTGGGGTCGTAGAGCTGCGTGCGCGAGCACTTGTAGCCGAGCGAGATGAGGCGCTTGGTTGCGCGTCCTGACATGAAGTTGACTGCGTCGTGGCGCCAGTACTTGATCGCGGGGTCCATGGGGCCGTCGATGTACCAGCGGATGCCCGTTTCGGCGAACACGTCCGAGACGCAGCTGGGCACGACGTACACTGCCGCCTGGCCCTTGGACGCCGCCGTGCTGGTCTTCACGACCGCGTTCGTCGCGAGCGTCGTGCTGCAGATGCACGAGATGAGGCTCGGGTGGGCCAACACAAGGCTCAGTGAAATGGAGAGAGCTGCCACGAGCAGCAGATTGCGTTGAGATTGGTGAGGCATTTGGAGATTTGTAGGAAGGAGTCTATTGGGATCTTTGTGTGGTGCATAGCCCTAGGCTGAAAGCCGCATCGCAACCGCCGACTGGTGAGCCTATTTGCCAGGCTAACCGCCGTCAAGATGGCTCTTCATTCGAAAATCCCAGCTCGAGCCTGCAGCCATCATAGCAGCACTTCAAGCCAACAAGCCACATCGAGAAAGAGAGAATCTGATCGACAAAAGCCCGTCGTTCATCATCACAATGCAGTTCACGCCGCAGCAGCTTGTCGGTGCCGGTCGCTATGCGCCGGTGACGCGCATCGGCAACTGGAACGAGGACCTGATGCTGGACGAGGCGCGCATGAAGGAGTTCCAGCTGCGCAAGAAGCAGGGCTCGTTACTCGCGACACACAAGCTCAAGAGCGACTTCCTGCACCAGAAGGCGCCGCGCTCGTTCGACCCTCAGCAGGCGCTGCACTTCAACCACGCCGTGGGCATCCTGCACCAGGGCGACCAGGGCAGTAACACTCTCAGTGGTGGTGAATTACTCTGTTGCAACGTCTTTGAAGAGACGCCGTCCATTGGCTCAGACGAGTACGTAGTCACGCTCTCGAATGACGCGAAAAATATGGCTGCGCTCGCGAGAAACACTTTTCGGATCGTATCTCCTCAGAGCTGGAAGGAGAGCCTGGCTTTGGGACTCGCGTACGACGCCAAGGGAGTCCCACTCTGCTACGGCGAGCCCTTCTTCCTCATGTGCAACGAGGCGCTGCTCGTGGACGACAAGAGCGTACTCATGAAACCGCCACTCTTTCTCAAGTCGGGGCTCAAGACCGAGCGCTCCATGAGTCCGATCACGTATAACCAGCGTGTGTGGATGAGCGCCGAGCCCGACAGCAGCGCGCTCTGGGTCTGTGCGCGTGCTGACCTCGCTGGCACCGAGAAGCTCCTCGCAGCTGGCAACCACGTGCGCTCTGGGGACGCGATCGCAATTGTGCACAAGATGACAGGCCAGCCGCTCTTCGCCGACCCGAAGAACAAACAGCCGACAGATTTCGGAGTCGAGCTCGAGGTCTGTGCCCACGGTGCCAAGAACGCCGGCAAGTACCACAACATCGGCGCCGAGGTGCTCGGTACGCGCACAGCCGACACGGAAGGACGACTGAACCTGCCGCCCAACACGTGGACGTTTCTGCTCGCGGAGTCTCCACAGGAAGCACTGGATGAGCGCTCGCTGCCGGACTTTGCCAGCCCCGTGTCCGTGGCGTTCGTGATCAAGCGGTGCCTCGTGGTCGAGAGTCTGTACGCGTTCCGAACGTTCGTCGTGGAGCTCCAGCGAGCGGACACGAGAGGAACGGGCCATCTGAACCGAGAAGAAGCGAAATGGAAGATCAAGAGCTACAAGCTCCCGCTGCGCGACGAGCACCTCGACGTATTCTTCGACTCGCTCGACAAAGTAGGTTTGCTGTTGTACTCTGTAACCTGTTTGTTGTATGATACAAGATTTGGTGTTGACCTCGCTCGGATGGATGGACTTCAACCTGATTCTTCGAATGAATGTGTGGATTCTGTTCAGAGAAACACGGGCCATTTCCCGCTCGATGGGTTGCTGGCAGCTTTGCGACAGACACCTATGACTTCGGACCGCAAAATGCAGATCGAAGCCACGTACGATCGCTTGGCTCGCCAAACAGAAGACGGTAAGCTGACGCTGAGCGCGATCTGTGAGCTGTATGATCCGTCCATCGACTCTCGTGTTCGCGGCAACAAGCTCTCGGCCGAAGATGCTGTCTCCGAGTACCGCCGCATGTGGTCTTTGCAGGTTTGTTGCAAGTGTGCGGTCTTGCTCCTCGGGGTTCAAGTTCTGTGAACTCATTTGTTATTGTTGCTGTATGATCTGATGTGCAGAACACGTCGGCGGAGATCTCCAAACGCGAGTTCCTCGAAGTGTACGCGGACATCTCGCTGGCGATCGCGAGTGACGCGCATTTCCACCAGTTGCTGGACGAAAGCTGGAAAAGCGGCTGAGAATGGGCTTCGAAAGAGCGCCTCACCTCTTGGGCATGGGGCTTAACAAGTCTGCTCCCTCTAGTTAATACTGCATTTTTTCATGCTGGGCCTCGAACTCATCATACCTTGCAGGACTTCGGTCTTTTCACCAGGTGCAAGATCTATGGAGCATCATCACAGGAGCGATCAACCAGCTCGTCATCAGAAACATTAGCAACTCAAGCGTACATGCAATACACATTTCCACCTTCACCTACATGCGTGCCTTTGCAGTTTAATTTACGGATTGCTTGCAGGAAGCACCGGCACTAACCGATGGTTCTTCTCGAGCGCAAAGATGCTCTTCGCGTCCAGGAACGTGTCGATGTACTTCTGCACGAGGCCCTCGCGCGCCTTGAGCAGATAGTCCTTTTGCTGTCGCACGATGCGCTTCAGGTTCCCGCGCTCGTCCTGCACGCACACGATCACCGAGTTGTCGGCCACGCGCTCGTGCTTCTCGATCACCACGCCGCTGCCGATGAGGCAGTTATTGCCGATCACCGAGCCTTCCTGCGCGTACGCCTTTGGCTCGAACCAGTTGCCGTTGCCGACGTAGCTGGCGCGCACGACGCTCCCGGACTCGAAGAGGTTGTCGGCGCCGACCACCATCACGGGGTTGCTGCTGTCTGGCGCCTGCGGGGAGCTCTCCAACACGACGCAGTCCTCCAGGATATTGCGGTCGCCGATGACTATGGGTGCCGCAAGTGCGCGGATCTCGCAATTGGGATGCACGACGCACTGTCGGCCGATGGAGATTGTGCCCTGTAGCGCGGCCTCCTCACACACGGCGGACGTCGCCGCCACCTTCACATCCTGTCGCAGCGCCATCATTTGCACCGTTCCTGTCAGCCTGTTCAACTCGGATCTCTCTTTGTTTGCTCGCAAAAAAGCAGGTTGTTTGCTGCTTGACTTTTGGTACTTCAGCTCACCATCAATTCATTTCTGAATTGATCAGAATGAGTCTAAACCTAAAGTACCCAAAACCACCCATTTTGATTGGGTGGAATTGGGTGGATTTGGCATTTTCCCTTGCGATCGCAGGGTGGATACAGGCAAAACCCCAAATTGAGACGCAAAAACACACCAAGAAAAAATCTATTTTTAAAGGTTTCCGCTTTGTAAGAGGTACCGGCTTTGTTTAGTTGTTACTGACGTTCTTTATAACGGACAGTACAATATTAACCAATCAACGTCCTTAAATGATGCGGTCCTCCAAATTTAGTTGAAACAGACAAAATAGGAAAATACCGGGTTAATGTTGACCACGCTATGTAATTACGTATATTAATGTGGTCTACACTATCCTGCATTTGCTATGACCAATGGGTCTCATCGCTACGTGCGATCGTGAGAGCAATAAT
>JAADVO010000227.1:0-42954 GCA_023335655.1 Globisporangium spiculum | reverse complement strand
TCCACTTCATGTCAGGGTGCTCTTGGAGCGTTCTCTGGACCGTATGGACTGATACAGGTGCGTTTACACTCGCTTGAGCTTGCGCCGCGCTTTCGTTACCGACCGAAACAGCCCGGACAATCTGTCTGACGAGCCGTTCCGTGACCTTCTTGGGCCTCCCGAAGCGGGATTTTGCGCCTTCACCCCTCGCACCGCTTGACACACGTGACACAGAAGCCGCACTACAACCGACACGAGCTGCGATCGTCTTCATCTTCGCTCCTTGCGCACGCAGCTCTTGAATTACCCGCATATCGGCCACCGACAGCTCCTTCGACCTTCCAATCTTTTCAAAAGTGATTTGAGCACACAAAGACACGTGGCATAATGGTATGAATGCGGCGGTTATAGTTTCGCAATATCCACACAACTTTCGTAGAATTACGCATTTAAAACCAAAGTTTCGCCGCAAGCGAAACTCCCCTTTCCCCTCTGATAATGAGTTCCCTCTCGCAGTGTCGTCAATATTGCGATCTGTTGCGCTGTTGTGGTCTTCTTTTTCTCCTCGTGTTTTGCTCTTTCATTTGAGCCGCTTTTTGTGCTGTTTGACGCAATAGTTTTAAGGAAAAGTTGAAAAGCGAGAATTTTCTAAACTTTTGGCGCGCACTTTATATATTTACTAATGGCAATACGATGTTTTGATATTTAGTGCAGCTGTCTTCTTCGAATATATTCCCAAGAAAACGATCAACAAGAAGGGAGCAAAAACAGTCTGGGTGAAGTGCGGAGGAGTGTCGAAGAACCGCGCTACTGTTATGCTGCTCGGCGATTCGGATGGTATGCGATATCCACCTTTTGCCGTTTTCAAGGCGTCTCCAGCAAAAGGTCCAAGTGTTCAAGCTGCAAATCTGAAGAACCGCTGTGGATTTGGGAAGACAGTGCGGCGTGAAATGAAACCACTCCGTGACGGGCTGAATGTCCAATTTCACGGAAATCCAAAAGGTTTGACCAATTTCTATGCTTTTCTGCTTTCTCATCTTGAATTAAATTTTAGTTTTGTTTGTTGTTGCTGCTTGTTTTAGGCTGGTAGAATGGTGGTCTGTTGGTGGATTTCCTGAAATTCCACTTTGGTGAAAGGCCGTCCCCACAAGAGCCGATCCTTCTCTTGTGGGACGACTTCAGTGGCCACTGGACCAAGCAGGTTCGTGAGTACGCTGTTTCGGTGAGCATTGTTCTGCTCAAGGTGCCCCCTCACACAACAGGAATGAGCCAGCCAACAGACGTCGCTTGGAACTATCCGTTCAAGAGCGATTTGCGACGCTACTGGCTGGACAACCTCCAATCCCAGGTCATGCAGCACCGACAAGAAGACGGCGCATTCCGCTTGGCGCCGCCTAAGCGCCCGACTATCTCAAGATGGATCACCGACTCGTGGAACCAGTTGAGCGCAACGACAATCGCAAATGGGTACAAAAAGGCCGGTATTCTGCCATCCGAGGAGTGCGTAGCCGCAGACTCGCTGATCTCGTCTCTCGAGGAGCTGCATGTTGTCGAAGGAAGTGCGACCAGTTGTGAGGATGAATTCGATTTGAGCGAAAATATATAAGCTGCATTTGAAGAGTTCGTGACTGATTTTGTATGTGACGGATTCTTTTCAATTATTTTATGTGGTCCCTGGCTGAAATGTGAATTGTGCTCATGACAGACAAGAATGACATGGCTCTGACTCGAAGCACTAATCGAAATTTAAATCTCACAAGCATATACAGATGTAAACTCGCAATGATTGATTAACACAACAGTTCATTGTCTCTTAAATCGCAGGTACGATTCAGGCGGCCGGCCCAGGTGCACTTGAAGCAGCATTTCTCCTGCGCCAGGACGCTCGGCTGCTCGACGTTGCGCTTCTCGTCACGCAGATCGTGAGCGCCACAACGTAGTGAGAGCAAACCATCTCACGTATCGGTGCACTCGCAGCGGCTGCGCATCATGTACTTTGACGTCCGTCAAGAGCTCGAGGTTCACGATCGCGGGCGCGAACTTGCTCAGGAACGCCTGGGCGAGCCAGCCCGGCGCGCTGCTTCTCGAGTCCAGTTACCCATCCGCGAATACATGCACGTTCTTGGTCAGCGCGTCGTAGCGGTAACTGTACGTGCACGAGACGACGCCGCGCACGAGGTTGAACGCGCGCTGGATCATGGTCGGTACGCGGTCCATCGACAGCGACCACGCGACCTTGACGAGAAACGGCTCGCCCAGCTTGTTCACCACGTGCTTCGAGTGCTCGACGAATGCGTAGTTGAGCGGCAAGACGAGTATGCCGGCTGGAGACATATGCGCGAGCCACTTGAAGCCGAAGAAGTAGAATGAATCCGCCTCGGTCTGCGACTGGTAGACTTGGAGCACCGCGGCGTCGAGGAACGAGTCGCCTTCGAGGTCCATCATCACCGCGTGCTCGGCCCCCGTCGTGTCGCAATATATGCCGTACTCCACGTCCTGTAGGTTTATGCTGTGCACCTGTTAGAGCTTCGTGACGTCGTCTTGGTACGCCGATGGCGCCGCCGCTCAAGATCTGCTTCGTCAGCACACACCGCTCAAACGCGCTTTGCGAAAATATTGAAAAATACACAGGGCGGCACATGACTTACTTATCACCTTTGAAAGGTTCCCCAACCCTTGGTTGGCAGGGTGTGCATCATAACTAATAGAATACGGTATGTGAAGACTCCCGGTTTTGAGCCATACTGCGGTTTTAGCAGATACACAGTATAATGATTGAGCTATAACAGGTTTTTGTGGAACTGCAACTAATAATTAAATTATAGAATCGTACTTAAGAAGAATACAATAACAGTACACAACATCCGCTCTCAAGTGCGAACCGCCAAAGTTCGCAGTTCGCGTGCTCTTCATGCTGTCGCTTGCTCGCTCTCTCTATGCTGGTCCGTTTGGAGCTGCTCGCGAACAAGTCGAGCGTAAACGCGTGAGCGCGGTCCGCCACATCCATCTCGCTGTCACTGTCGCCGTCACTGTCGCCGCCACGTGCCTTTCTCATCTGCGAGCGACCATGAGCGACGGAGGCCGCTCCCCCCGCAGCAAGGCGACGTCTCCGACCCTCAGCACCACCAGCTCCAGCAGCAGCAGCAGCAGACATGGCCGCAGCAGCCTCTCGACGCGCAGCCCCCGCCCCGATGGCCGCTCGACAGCATCGTCAGCGTCAGCGTCGTCTTCGAGTGGGGTTACGTTAGCCACTGCGAGTCGCAAGCTTCCCCTGCATCCACCACCGTCAGCAATCCTAGAAGCCGCAGCCCTGAGCCGCAGCGCATCTGCCGACATCCCCAGCACACACCGCAATAGCGCGAGGGGCCATGCGTATTTGAGCTCGGGCGGTGTCGCCGCTGCGGCTGCGAGACGGTCGGGAGCTGCTGCAAGTGCAGCATTGATGGGGTCGTCGTATCGTGGCAATCACCTCATGATGGACATTGACTCGGCGCGCCAGTCGGTCGACGCTGCTAGCTCGGGCGATTTCTCGAGGAGTACGTTCAGCGACTCGACCTCGAGCTTCTCGAGTAGCGGTCGCTATTGTAAGTGGACCTGTGTGCTGCTTGGTCGAGCTTTTGTAGACGAATTCGTGCTTATGCTTACCAACCATGTGATTGTCTACGCTTGGTTTTATTGTTGCAGCGTCATTCGCGCAGGGCCCCCAGATCCCGCCTGACAGTACGATTTCCGCGGAGGATGTGATCCGCGAGAGCATGGCGAGCGCGCGCAGCACCGCCGTGTATATAGACAAGGACGACTTCCACATGAGCAGCAGCAGCAACCGTGCCGACAGCTTTGCGTTCTCGCGGTCCGACAGTCTCGCGTTCTCGTTCTCGAGTCGCAGCACGTTCCGACGGAGCACGATCTCAGAGCAGATGCTCCAGGAAACTGAGCTCTTTGAGCCCGAGCGCGAGCTTTCCGTGCGCGAAGTGTCGGAAGTGCTGAGTGCCAAGGACGAGGACATCAAGAGCATCGAAGTGACGAGCATCAAGGAGGAGGAAGAAGACGTGAAGCTCGAGAACGCCAAGTCGCGATGGGCCCAGCACGTGAAACTGAAAGCGCGCAACTTTCTGTTCGCAACGATGGCGAGCAAGGGCAACACTAACACCACTAGCAACGCTTCAGCTGCGCCGACGACGCCCAACCAGAGTTCTACCTCATCGTCCAATTCGTCCGCATCAGCGCACGCGTCAACCGCCCCTACGACCAGCACGACCGTGACAACACCCTCGATGGCGGCAGCGCAAGCGTGGGCGAACAAGCAAAAGATCATTCTCGCGCAACTCCAGCCGAGCGACAGCCTATCGTTTGCCAGTGCCGCCGCTGGCGCGGCCAAGCTGCAGAAGTGGAACCGGTGGATGCACAACCAGTATCAGAACAACATTGGCAAGGTCATGCAGCGCGCGTTCAAGGAGGAGTTCCTAATTGGGCAGAACGCGGCGCCGCCTAACCCGCAGAATCTGATCTCGATCGAAGAAGTGGTGAGCAACCCGCGCATGATGCGGTACCTGGCAGCGTGGCTCCCGGATGTCTCGGACCAGAGCAAGTTGTTTTTCCTGTGCTCGTTCGAAGAGTACCGACAGTTCTGGTGCACGCTGCGAGCAAACTATCAGGACAAACCAGCGCCTGCGGGCCACAGCGTCCCGTTCAGCAAGGACGACGTGCTCATGCTGCGCACGTACGGCGTGAAGATCGCGATGAAGTACCTCGCGAAGTCCGCGCAGTTCCACATTGGCAGCGGGCTCGTGGACTCGGAGTTGCTGCGGTCGATCAAGCGCGATCTCGCGACCGGTGGCGAAGACGCGCTGCGCACGTTCGACCGCGTCGCGAACAAGGTCAAGCGCGTGCTCATGGAGAAGTTCCCCGAGTTCCGCAAGACGGATCTATACCTGGAGATGCAGAAATCCGTTGAGCGCGAAGTGATCTGCCTGGAAGACATCCTGATGAACCACCGGTTTGCCAACTTCTTTTGGATCTTCTTGTTCCCGCACAACTACCATCGGGAGATCGCGCTGTGGCTCGACATCGAGTACGAGTTCAAGCCCGCGTACCGGTACTATCTGACGCTGCTTAAAACCCCGGGACGCCGCAAGGAGAAGAAAGACCAGGCGGCGTACCAGTGTCGGAAACTGCTCAAGTACATCTCGCAAAAGTACTACCCGGGGGACTCGGAGATGACAAATCTGGATAAGTCGCTCACGACGTCGTGCGCCAAGCTCCAGCACGAGCAGGACAACATCATCGCCAAGTTCAGTCTGATCCACCTCGAGCTCTACCATCGCTTCCTCACGAGTCGCGCCTACGCCGAGTTCTCGCTCTACCCACGGATCGCTGAGGGGGACGAGTCGATCGACGATTCGATGCGACTCTCGTCGCTGCTGCTCAGCTACGGTCTGCGCGCGCACCACTGGCCCGAAGGCTCGCGTGAGACGCAGAAGAAACGGTCACTCGAGGTACTACACTCGGCTCGCGGCTTTGAAGCGATCTGCGGCGTGCTGACCTTTGAAGCCATGTCTGTCAGCGCATCCTCGTCGTTGTCAACATCTTCCAGTAATGGTGGGGATCCAACGCGCTCGCTGCTGGGTGGCGTGGAACTCCGCGTTCTGCAGCATCCACTCCCGCACGACCCGACGCCGCATCCAATTGACAAATCAATCGAGAACTTCCTGGTGCCTTGGTCGGACGATCCGCAGAACGTCGTGCTCACAGCGTCGACGTGTCCAGCACCGATGGCGTTCAACTTCCGCATGGGCGACAGCTCGTCGTCCACTGAGCTCTTCGCAGCGTGCGTGATCATTTACAAGCCCGCGCCGGTTCTCTCAGTGAAGCAGTTTGAGAAGCTCCGTCTGGACGCCCAGGGCGGCAGTCGATGGGTTCCCTACGGCGTCTGCATCGTGTCCAAATTCCCGCTCGTCGACTTGCTGCGCGAGCGGCTCGCGGAGGCGTACGAGTTTATCCTGGAGCTCGAGACCATCGAGGCTGCGAAGGAGAAGCTGGTCCGAGCAGCCGCGGGGTCCTCATCTCTCTCACCGCTAAAGTCTAACAAAGAACCGTTCTCACTCGACAAGAAGGTGTTGTCCAAGGTTGCAAGGGCCGTGTCGCTCGAGAACATCTCGCTGTACCACCAAGCTTCTGTGTCGTCCTCATCGTCTTCTTCTGTGCCTTCACCGGCGTCGTCGTCGCTCGCGGGATCTGCAGCGGCGTCCTCAGCGGCGATACTCGCAACGCTGCCGCGTCTCGACCATTCGATCCGCATCCTCTTTGACACACTCGACATATCGACGGTGCTCATGGTGTTCACGGCCGCGCTCTTTGAGAGCCGCATCCTGTTCATCTCATCGTACCTGTCGGTGCTCATGAAAGTGAGCGAGTCGCTGCGCGCGCTTATGTACCCGCTACTATGGCCGCATGTGTACCTTCCCGTGCTGCCAAAGCGCATGCTGCAGTACCTCGAGTGCCCGACGCCGTTCATCTTTGGCGTGGAGAAGAGCTCGCTCGACGAAGCAACGTTGAGCGAGCTGCTCAATGAAGACATGCTCGTGGTCGACCTGGACAAGGGCTGCGTGCTCCGCGGCGAGATCCCATGCTCGCTGCCAGAGAAGATGCTCTACGGACTCCGTGATGAGCTCTACGAGTGCCTCAAGCCGAACGTGAGCAAGAGCGACCACGTGTTCGCCAACCACTTCCCGACAAAACCGCTCGTGTTCCCCGAGATCGCGGTGCGCTCGCTGTTCTACAAGACCGTGCACAACCTCATCGGCGACTTTGGGTACCACCGCTACGTGTGGACGGATGAGTACTCGAAGAAGAAGATGGTGTTCTTCGACGAAGCGAGTTATCTGGCGGCGTCGTCGCCTGACAAGCGCGAGTTCCTCACGCTCTTCATCGCGACGCAGGCATTCAGCGAGTTTATGGTCTCGTACCACGGTTTTGAGGACCAGATCGGCGCGACGCCGTTCCAGACCACGCCCATCGCATGAGTTGTATATGTGTGAGTGTGAGTGAGAGTGATGCCTTCTGTGGATGGAGATGGCGAGAGAGATCAGCGAGCAATCATCACGCTCTTCATACCTGGCACGAAGCTCTAAAGTATTTATATTGGCTGCCGTTATGGTCTCGTGGGTCGTCACACCTAGGAAGGAAAGGAAGGGGCTTCATCCGTGACGCAGTTCCCTGATCGCTGTGGTGATCGCGACAAGCGCGACGAGAGCTCCAAGCACCACCGCGCTGCCTCGACTGGACGTTGTTGTGGCTTTGTTCGCGAAGTCTCGCGGCTGCTGTTTGTCGTGCGAGTCTTTACTGCTGCCGCTGCGATCTGGAGCTTGACTTTGTCGAGTGCTTGCCGCTGCGGATGGAGAAGATCGGTGGCTGTAGCTACTAGCATGCGTGGTTGGTGTCGTCGCTGTCGGCTGTCGTCCTCCGGGCGAGATCCCGCGGGGCGTGAGTGGGATCCGCGGGTGGTAATGGCCACCGAGCATCAGTTTTGCCTTCATCCCTTCTAGTTCTTGATCGATAATGCTATAGAGCATGGCGACGACCATTTTCCCACTATGTTTGATCATGGGCGTTTTCTTCCACTCTCTTGCCGCTTGCATGTCGATCTCTTCAAACGTTTTCCCCTGCAGCAGTACGGGCTTGGCGCGCTCCGACACGTTGCCTATTGGCAGTAAAAGCTGCTCGCCGCGCGCAAAATACGGCGCGAGCATGTCCGACTGCGGGATCGCGTTGTTGGCGATCACGTAGTCGATCGCGTTCTCGCCCAAGTACTTGCCGAGAATCTCGACCGTGTCGCTCAAAGTGTAGCCATCAGTCTGTCCGCATTGCGTTGCGACGTTGCTGATGTACACAGTCGCGCCGGCGCTGCGCTGGATCGCGTCGCGGATGCCAGGCACGAGCAGCGTGGAGATGATCGACGTGTAAAAGCCCCCGGGACTGAGTACGATGATGTCGGCATTCTCGATCGCCTTCACGGCCGGCAGGAATGCGGAGACGTTCTCGTTTTCGAGAAACACGCGCTTAATCGGCGCTTTCTTGCGTTCTTCACCGGTGTCTTTGTTCACAACCGTGGGGCTACGCACGTTCACCTCGGACACGACGACCGAGCCATCCTCGAGCTCTGCGCACAGCTCCGTATTGTCGAGCGTGGCCGGCAGCACATTGCCGTGGATGTTCAAAATGTCCGAGATCGACGTGATCGCCTTGTCAAAGCCACCTTGGATGTCCGTGAGCGCGGCCAGCAGCAGGTTGCCGAGACTGCAGCCCTCCATAAAGTTCTCCTTGAAGCGGTAATTCATGAGCTTGTTCATGAGTTCGTCCGAGTCGGAGAGCGCCACCAGACAGTTGCGAATGTCTCCTGGCGGTAGAATACCCAAGTACTTACGAAGAGCTCCCGAATGCCGACCCGAGTCAAAGACTAAGCAACAGTAATATACACAAAGAAGATACGATGAGAATCAATCCATCTGAAAAAAACTAGACAAAGATTTCCACGTTACCAGTGACAATTGCGGTGAGATCGGCTGGGTAGTTGCGTAGCTCCTTCAGCAGCACTGCGAGTCCAGTACCACCCCCAAGAGCTACGATTTTAGGCTTGATCATCTGCTGGTCGGCGAGTCGGACGATCGCGATCACTTCTTCAATTGACGCGATCTATCGAAGCAACGATAACAGAGGTTGATCAGTTGGTGAGAGCTAATACACGAATCAGTCGTACTAATCAGCGAACGGACCTGGAAATCGGGCTGCTCGAGCTCTTCGATCGGCATGACGCTCGTGTACTTCCCATGCAGCTGCAGAATGACCAGATGACACACATAGGAGTGAGTATCCGCGTGCAATAAAATTCTACAAAACACATCAGCATTGCATGGCGTCATTGCTTACCGTTCGCGCAGTGACCATCCCGACTTTGTTCGCCGCCTTAATCTCGTAGAACACTTTGCGACCGACAAAGAGGATCGACGACGGCTGCAGCATCAGCCGCCTCCCGATCTCCTTCATCGCCTTGGTGAGGTGCTGGATGCTCGGATTGCAGTTCACGAACGCGATCTCGGGGAAGAAATCCTGCAGTCCGAGGGTGTTCAATCGCTCCAGCTGTACCTCTCTTTTCCCCACGAGCACGAGTCCCAATTTGTAGCCTGCGTCCGCGAGCGTCGCGAGGGTGTCTCTAGCGCGCTCGAAGGGCTTGATTGAGCGCGCTTCGGGGATCTGACTCTCGTAATACGCGTTCACAACGCGCGCTGCACTCTCAGGGGAAAGCTTGTTCTGCGTCATCAAGCTGTCGACAAAGCGTGGGAACCGCTTGCGGTATCCGTACGCATTGCGGAACGTCTGCAGCGCTTCGAACGCGGCAGCGATGGTGGGAAATGCGCGCTCCTGGATCAGCTGGTGGACCGCGCGGTCGATCGCAAAGTGCGCGAGCATGCCCGTGTGATCGTAGAGTACGTCGTCCAGGATCATCACGATAGCGTCGATGCGTCTCGGGTCGTCGTTGACGCGCTCGCCACTGGGCAAGCGGCAGCGCGCGCCGCGCTTCAGACTGCTGCTTGGCGCAGGCGTCTCTGGCGCTGCAGTGTTGCCCTCGCTACCGGTGCTGCCACTACTGGACGTGCGGATGACAGGGCGCGTTGGCGGGCGCGCGTGATGAGTAGCTGATGCTGGTGCTGCTGCATGTCCTGAGCTGGTGGTGGAGGCGGTGGCAGTCACGCCACGAGAGGATGCATTGGACGTCGCCATCTTGGTATGTAGCGACCGCGTAGCCATCCTTGTCTGATTGGAAAGACAACAAGAGGCTTTCCTAATAGGAAAGCCTCTTGTTTTGCATGGGAGAGGGATTCACACAGAAAATGTAAATGTAAAGGGGATGCTATAAACAAGAACGTCTTGTCTTGAAATTACACTTGTCATTGGGCAGATAACTCTCAGTATGCAAATATAAGGTAATTGGAGAGTTCAGTAAACCGGTATTTGGACAGACAAATTTTGTGGATAATGGACATTTCGGCAAAGTACCATTTTCCAAAGCTCTTGCTAACAGCCATTCTTCATTTACAACCTCAGCGAATACATGCAGTACACATACTGACCTACCGGTATAGCATCGATATCGAGCGGAAGGGATTCCTCGGAAAGAGAACACTTCCCAAGTTGAACCCGCAAGACGAGAGAAGACGAGAAAGATGGCTGAACGCCGAGTCAACGCCGCGCAGGACGCGGTCATCAAAGTGCTTGTGCTGGGCGACGCCGCCACGGGCAAGACCAGCATCATCAAGCGGTGCGTCTTGCTGTTTATTTTGTGTTGTTGTTGTGTATACCAACCTCCAATATGTGCTGAAAAGCGAGGAGAGGGAAGGGAGGAAGAGTATCCATTGTGGATCCCTCGAGGAGCTACATACACTTAACGGTCGCGTTGTGCTTGAGTGTGCTCTCTTTTACATGATAGATACGTGCACGACGCGTTTTCGGAACACCACCGCACGACGATCGGCGTCGACTTTGCACTGAAGGCGGTGACAGTCAGCGGAACGACTGTGCGTCTTCAGCTGTGGGACATTGCTGGTACGTGAACGAGAGAAAGAGAAAAGCATGATCGAGTCGAAGACGTCCATGTGTATTTTGCTGATGGATCTGTATGGGTTTCTTCTTTCTCCTTTCTCCTTTTTGCTTGTAGGCCAAGAGCACTTCCGCGCGTTGAACCGGGTACGTATACGCTTGAGGATCGGGTGGCAGAAACGTGATGGACTGATGAAGCTGATTGGGTTAACTGTGGCATTGAACAGGTTTATTACAAGGACGCACTTGGTGCGTTGCTGGTGTATGATATCTCCCGCCCAGAAACATTCGAGAGCGTGATCAAGGTAAGACTGCTGCTTCTTGACTTGCACTATGGTTAGAGAAGTCGCACAGTGAAATTGACGCGTTGCTTGTGTGCTGCTATTGAATTTGATTGCATCAGTGGAAGAAGGAGATCGACACCAAGGTACGATGCTATCTCTGCGTAAGTATACTGGATTGATTTTCTGACGGATATTGGTGTGTTTAGGTCGAGCTCCCAAACAACAAGCCGCTGCCAGTGATCCTGTGCGGCAACAAGGTGCGATGTTTGCTTTGGTGCTTTTTCTTATAGGAGAGTGATTGTCTCCCATTCTAATTGATATGCGCTTGCGTTATGTTACAGTGCGATTTGTCTGGGGACGTCGATCGCAACTTTTTGGACGCGTTCTGCGAAACGAATGGCTTTGCTGGGTGGTTCGAGACGTCCGCGAAAGAGAACAAGCACATCGACGACGCCTCCAAGGCGCTGGTGAACAGCATCTTGGAACACCAAGACATTTTCGAGCGCAAGTCGGATATCAGCAAGCGCAACGACACTTTCCGTCCGTCGCACGCGGATACGCGAAACTCGCAGTCGAGCTGGTGCTGCAGTAGTTTCTAAGATACAAAGCTGAAGCTCCGCCGTGCCGATGACAGGAGGTAGCGTTGTAGCGCTTGGCGGAACCTCCGCCACCATTTATGAAACGGAAGCTGCTCGCTCTAACGAGCACGAAGTATGCACGTCAAGCAAAGATTTGTCAGTCGAGCCACCCACTGAATAACACAAAACAAGAACTAACATGAATAATCAATGTGTCCCCCCTCGCTCTTGTTTTTTTGTGTCTACAGCATTATGTTGTGAACGATTTCACAATTTGCCTCTTCCTATCTGCACCACTAAGTTAGCCACACTGTGAAAAATACTGCACCAGATTTGGGTGATCACCATTTCCCATCCACTCCCCAGCAACAACGTCCGTCTGGACAAGACAGTCTCGTGATACGATCCCATCGGCGAACGATACTTGAACCTCCGACGTCGCACACTCGAGCTTCAGACTGTTGTGGAGATATCGCTGCTCGCTGTATCTGCCTCTTCGGGGAGTGATAATGGATCCGATGGTGTTGGTGGCGCTGATGTACGGTCGTACCGTTCGCTCTGGCTGGAAATGGTCGGGGACCACGGTTTTGTAAGCGCAGGGGATGAGGATACGCTCAACCTTAGACTCAGCGTCTACAAGGTCTGCATGTAATGGAGCGACGATGGGGTGGCTAGCACTTGTTCCTGGACTCATCGCGGTTTGCGTAAATACGTGAACAAGGATGTTGAAGAAATCGTGTTCCTG
Source organism: Globisporangium spiculum (assembly GCA_023335655.1). Classification (NCBI taxonomy): domain Eukaryota; phylum Oomycota; class Peronosporomycetes; order Pythiales; family Pythiaceae; genus Globisporangium; species Globisporangium spiculum. The sequence continues at coordinate 30,775 of JAADVO010000227.1, read as the reverse complement.
CCACAGTTTAGAGACGAAGAGGATACTTTTAGTGACATTAGAGGATTCGTGATAACAAAGAAAGCCAAAGCTCAGCCTCCTACATACCGGTTCCCAGCGCAGATCGCCGTCGTCGTATTCGATCTGCAAAGTAAGAGCCTCGCTGTCGACTTGTGCGATCGATCCTGGAAACCAGGACGAGGAATCGCGCCAGTAGACAAAAACCTTGGCTCCGAGCAGACGAACAAGCACCACTGCTTTCTCCTCCTGAGTAGCATCGCGGGGAAGGAGTAATTGAAGCTGCTGGAATGCCTCGGAAGCAAGTTCGAATGCTTCAGGTGCGTAGCGCATGTGATCTCGAGGCTTTAAAGCGTCAACAAGAGAAAGAAGTCAAGCGTGATGCCATATCACACATCAATCAATCAAGCTTACCTACGTAGTACCTCCCACGCCTCTTCCCCGTCGTCATATTGGACGAAGCATCGACCACTGAACCTGTCGATTTGAGCCACTTTCCCGCTGAACCACTCGCGTTCGCCCTCCCAGAACACCTGCACGAGGTCTCCGCGCTCACATCGGCAGCTGCGCTCGTTCAGGTGTTGATCTTGCTTCCCATGGTCACTGTCTTCCTCGTCGCTGTGATCAAGAGCCGTGCTGCTCTCACCATCGTGACCACCTTCACCATCGTCACCAGACTCGAACGAGTCGGAGTACTCGTCAAATGCGTCATCTTCGTAGATGGAGTCGTCCAACGCGTCATCACTTTCACCAAACTCCTCCTCAGTTGACATTTGCACATCAGCAAGACAACTACGACTGCGGCTTTTGAAGGAGGCAGCTTTGACGCTTGAGCGAGTCGGTTGATATAAATACGACGAGCAATTGGTCCAAAGCATTTCTTCTCTATGGCAAAAATCAATCGTTGTTTTCTCTTTCAAATAAGGAGCTCTTCATGAAACGAAAAGCTGCATAACCAAGTGGCTATCTCACTAACTCAGCAGTAGCACTCAAAGCGCTTATCGCTTCTGCAGCAGACGCAGCGCCAGCTCTTCTTGGCTCGCCACAGCGTCGTGACTCACCACCTTGCGCTTCTTGCTCGTGCTGTCATCCTCACTCTCACTCTCACTCGCGTTATCATCGTCATCATCACCACTGCCATCGCTATCATCGTCACCACTGCCTGCGCTCTCCATGTCTTCATCCTCGTCAAAGGACACGCCACCAAGACGTGGTCCGTCCGCACCCTCGTCGTCGTCATCGTCGTCATCGTCGTCTCCTTCGCGCTCGCCCTTCTCTTTCATGCGCTTCTTGTGGTGCTTGGCGCGCACGCGCTCCTTCTCCAAGCGGCGATCCTCGGCGTCCTTCTCCTTCAGTCGCGCCGCGACCTGCGCCTGGAACTGCTTGGACTTGGCCTCCACATCCGCGAACTCCTCGTCCACGTCGATGTGTTGCGCCGCCATCTGCTCCAGCACCTTCATGCTGTTGCCGTCTTCGTCGAACACCACGCGGTTGTACGACACCTCATTGTCCACGCGAATCTTCTTGGCCTTCTTCTTCTTGCGCGACGCGTCCAGGTCGATCAGCTCTTCATCATCCTCTTCTTCCTTGTCATCCTTGTCCCAGTCGTGACGGCGCTTCACGACCATGAGCGAGTCTTCCTCGTCGCTCTCCTCTTCCTCCACCTCTTCCACGGTCGCCGCCTTCTTCGCCTTGCTGCCGTCCTTCTTGAGCGACGTCAGCTGCTTCTCGAGCCGCTTGCGTTCCTTCTCGGCCTTGATCTTGTCCTTGAGCATCTGCAGCTTGCGGTTCACGTTCTTCTTGCCGCGGAGTTCCTCACGCATCGACTCCTGGTCCTCCTTGAGCTTCGACAGGAACGGCATGCGCGGCGCGCCGGGGAGACCGTACGAGAGCGCAAATTCGTCCAGCGGCAGCGCGGATGCGTCAAACACCTCGCGGTTCGGCTGCAGGTACACGGACCGCACGTATGACATGAACGCCTTCTGACCGAGCGCCTTGATCTCCTTGTCCGCAGCGACGACCGATGTGACTTTCTGGCGACAGCTCTGCGTCTTTGCCGGGTTTACCTTGATCTCCTTGATCGGGATCTTGGCTTCCTCGAACGCCTTCGTCATGCCCTCAACCTCGGACGGCAGCAGCGTCAACAGCGCCTTGCCCTGCTTGTTGTATCGCGCGGTTCGGCCCACGCGGTGGATGTAGTTCGCCGTGTCTTCTGGGCAGTCGAGCTGTACGACCCAGTCGACCTGCGGGAAGTCGAGGCCTCGCGCCGCGATATCTGTCGCGAAGAGCACCGCCGCGGGCTTGTTCAGGAACTCGTAGTAGATCTCCACGCGCTTGCCCTGCTTGTACTTGCCATGCAGCGCCAGCAAAGGGATACCAGGCTGCAGTTTGCAAAACACTTGGTGCACAAAGCGCACCTGCCGACACGTGGACAAAAACACGATGGCCTTCTGCTTCAAGTGCGACTTGATGAACGAGAGCAGCACATCGAGCTTCTTCTCGAGCCCGCAGACTACGTAGCTCTGCGCGAGGCCGCTGGGCGTCGCCTGCGCTGACTTCTCGTGCACCGCAATGTACTCAGGCTCGTTCAGACTCAGCTTCGCGAGATCTTTGACCGACTTGGTCTGCGTGGCCGAGAAAAGCATCGTCTGGCGCGTCGGTGGCAGGTACGACACGATCGACGTGAGCTGCGCCTGGAAACCCATGTCCAAGATGCGGTCGGCCTCGTCGAGCACGAGGATCTGCAGGTTCGATGGGTCAAAGTTCGGCGTCTGCTCCATGTGCTGCAGCAGTCGGCCGGGCGTGCAGATCAAAATGTTCATGCGGATGAGGCGGTACTGCTCCTCTTTGAAGTTCTTGCCGCCGATCACGAGACCTGCAGAGAACGAGTGCATCTTGCCCAGCGAGCGCAGCACTTCGAAGATCTGCAGCGCTAGCTCGCGTGTCGGCGAGATCACGAGCGCGCCGAGACCGTCTTCCACGTCCCATCGCGAGCGGTAGAGCTTCTCCAGAATTGGGATCAGGAACGCCAGCGTCTTACCGGAACCGGTCTTTGCAGCAGCCAGGATGTCGCGACTACATGAGGCAAGAACAAAAGAGACACCAAACAAGTACTGAATACCCATGCACAATAGAACGAGTAGGTTATTATTGCATTGCGTACGTACCCTGCGAGCGCGTGTGGGATGGCGCCGACCTGGATCAGCGTCGGCTTGGTGAACTTGCCTCTCTGCAGACCTATCGCATAGCAAGACCACAACTATGAGCACCAACAGTAAAGCATCACGCGCGACAGCAATTTATTACCACACCTCTCTTCGTGGCGTCGGAGAGCGGGAAGAACTCAAAGTTGGCGGCTTCCTCCAGCTGCGAGCCGCGCGCGGGCGTCTGCTCCTTGATGCGCTGCTCGAGTTTCTCGACTTCGAGGCGTTCCTTCTCCGCGTGCTTGAGCTTGCGCGCTTCCTGCTGCGCGGCGGCGTCGACTGCTGTGCCGTCCACCATAATTGTGCCTGTGTATGAATGAATGAGCTGCTCCACGTACGAACGGTACGTCACGAGCTTCTCGAATGGCGCTTTCACCACCAACGCCGCTTTGATACCTAAAGAGACGCACACACCACCATCCACCTGCTACTACCGTGGACATCTTCAATAGAGGACCTTCTTGAGTATTCAAAAGAATTGAGACTGCCGACTGTACTTCTCACTGACAGACGAGCAAAACAAAATATTTTGCGACGTCACTAAAACGGATCCTCCTATTGAAACATAGCTTCAACATTGGTAGTTTGTGGACAATGACTCGCTCAAGAGATAGTTACTATTTGGTATTACATGTTTTTCTTCTTGACCAGACTCAAGCATTTTTGGGTCCGCGCACGCTTTTCAGCATCTTCTTGAAGGTCCGACCGCCTCCAATAACAGGAGCACCGCCGCCACTTGACTGCCCCGTGTACTTTTCCGACGCCTTTGACGCGGACGCTGCTTCGACGTCGCTGTCGACGTTTTCATCTTCCGAGAACGCGTAGCCGTGGTATTGTTTCCGCAAGGAATCTGGATCTGGAGCGCTGATGCTACTACTGCCTGCTGGCAACATCGACTGAGAGGCGTTGCTGATACCAGACGTAGCAGCAGAAGACGATGACGAGCCCTCGATGAGCTGGTGGAGCTCGTGATGCTCCTCTTCTTCCCAGACACCGTACTTGTCTTCGTGAAGCTCCGTCACATGGAAAGACGCACGCGCTCGGATGTGTCGACTGTTTTCAAGCTCATTGCTACTGCTGCTGCTGCTGGAGATCAAGCTTTCTGCGAGTGGCGACGAGCGCATGAACGATTCCTGCGCGCTCTCGAACGGAGGGATCTGGCGCAGCATCTTTGCGTAGTCCAGGATTGGCACCTGGACATCCGGCCACATGATCCCCTTGTACTCGTTCAGCATACTTCGTGGCGAGTTGTTCATGCTCAGCATCTCCCGCTCTTGCAAAATGTGATATGTCGAGGGGAAATTCATGCGCCGCACGATTTTCCACAGCACGTCTCGCATCAGACTGAGCGTGATGACGAGAACACACAACGCCCAAAACGACGGCATCTGCAGCAAGAACGTCATTTCTCCCACCGCGTGGCGGAATCGACTGTTCGGAGACGACAGCAGGGTGCCAATGCCAAACCACAGCGTGATCGACGCGAAGATCGTGGTCAGGAAGTACCACGTCACCATAAACGTCTCGAGCACCAGTTTCAGATTCACGACAATGACCAGGTTCGTAAACACCACGAAGCCCAGAGTCACGAGCCCGTCTTCCTGTCCGCTCGACGACACTGTTACTGGATGGTTGACGTGTTTCGTGGACACCGACAGATCGCCTTGGAACCCCCATGCAGAGATGAAAAAGATAATAAGCGAGTGCCAGATGCCGTTTAGGATCCACGGCCAGAACACGCGGCGCGTCAGCAGCACGTTCTTCTGACCGAGCGAGTACAGATACGGGAACTTGGCCGCGCTCTCGGACGAAACGTCCTGGTCAAGAACAGCAAAGAGCACCAGCGGGAGACTCGTGTAGAGCACATTGAAGCTCTGCGCGGCGACGTCCAAGATCAGCGGCTGGCCGGAGAACCCGCTGAAGCAGCCAAACCAAAACGTCGTCAGTACGTACGTCACGTTCTTGTAGAGCATGTAGCTCATCAGCTTTGCGACGCGACGATACGCCCAGCGACCGTGGACAAACAGCAGCCGCTGGAGAAAGCGGAACTGACTGATCGCATAATCTGACGAATTCACGGCTTGCATGCCTTCTTGGCCAGAAATGCCAACGCCGACGTGAGCAGCCTGGATCATTCCGACATCGTTCGCGCCGTCACCAATCGCTAAAGTGATGCTCTCCGGTTCGTAGTACCGCACGAACTCCACAATATCCGCTTTCTGCTTCGGAGACACGCGGCAGCAGATCACCGACATGCACATCTTCGTGACTTGGTAGAACAGTGGGCGGAGACGTGGACGTAATGCGTTCTCAAGCGACTTGCCGTCGATAACCAGTGCGATAGTGGGCACCGAAGAAGAAGCTGAAGCGCTACCGAGGCCGCCCAACGGACCGCCGCGCGCCAGCAAAGCCCCTTCGTCAGCATCGTCGTCTGCATCGTTCCCGTCGGAGCCGCCGTCGTCACGGTCCAAAGTCGAGACGGGCGAGTAGATGCCGTGCGACGAATTGTCTCGCCGACCAGCTTTCCGACCACGCACGCGTTTCTTCTTTGGTGGCGGTGGAGCCCCAAACAGAAAAGCTTCTATCGACTTTTTCAAGCGCTGGTCCCAGGGCTGAGTCTGCGCGTGCAGCTGCATCCGGCGACGGCGCTTTGACTCTAGCGACTTTGCAGCAGCTGACATGGCTGAGATCTTCTCTTGACGCATTGCCACCTCTTGCAACCCTTTCGCCACTGCGACGTATTCATCTGAGGACACCTGCATCACCTCCATATCGCTCGTGAGCAGAGAGCACGCGTATCCAATGTTAACCGCCGTCTCGATTTTGTCGCCCGTCAGTGTCCACACTTTCATATTTGTCTGTTGAAGCAGCTGCAGCGTCTTGGGCACGCCATCCTGCAGTTTGTCTTGCACAGCAGTCACTCCGAGCAGCGTGAGATCTGCTTCAATCTCGTTCATGAGCGGATCGATTGCGTTCGGGAGCCCTTGACGCCTTTTCACGAGCTCGTCCATCGACGACATGGCAGATACGAATCGCTGGTTCCACATTTTGTACTCTGCGCGGTCGATTTTCTTGTACGCCAGACACAGCGTGCGCATGCCGCACTTGGCGTAGTGGGATAACTGAGCGTACACTTCGTCAACCTTCGCTGGGTCGTCCGTTTGATCTGCTGCGAGGCGCTCCAAAATTACATTGTCAGCGCCTTTGCACAACAGCAGAATCTCACCTCCTGGGTCTTCGACAATCACCGTCATTCGCTTCCGGTCGCTGTCGAACTCCAAGAGATTGAGCAGTTTATAGACGCTAGGCTCGTCGAGTCCAGGCTCTAGAATCATCAGAGCATTTGGTGTGCGGTGCACAAAGCGCACATTGCAGTGAGCAGCTGCAGACACTAGCGCTTGCTCATCCGGAGAAGAAGCCGAGTACTGTGGCGATGTGCTTGCACACATTTCTGCAAACGGCTTTGCAGGAATCAGGGTGTGACACAGCGCCAAGTGCCGCAGAAAGAGTCGAATCTGATCCGCGTGCTCGCCTCCAGCTCTGAGATCAGCAAACAGCTCTGTCGGATCAAATTTGACGAATTGCGAACTCGATGCCTGCGTCGCAGTACCAGACGAAGATTCTAGAGTATCGTCACTCTCCCGCACTTCGCCGCCGTAGTGTTTCCCAGCAATCATGCAGAATCGAAACAGCATCAGGTTCATCGTCAGTGTCCCGGTCTTGTCTGTGAAAATGTGGTGGACACGTCCGAGATCTTCGTTGAGAGCCGACGAGCGCACAAGCGCAGGAGTATCCGACACTTCGTCATACATGTTGAGATCTTGCTCGATGAAGTACGCCTGCCAGTACTTGACGAACTCCAGTGAGACGTTCAGCGAGATCGGCACAAAGTTCTGCATGATAATGAAGTACCGCACGTGCAACTTGATGAGCTCTTGAAACGGGAACTGGCCACCTCCATGATGGAACGCGAGTCGCTCGCGGGACGGATCCAGTTCCAGTTCTCCAATCTTGGAAGATCCGTGCAAGTACCAATACGAGTTTCCTTGGCTAATCATCCAGTAGGCACCGAGCAGCGCGCCAAGCGAACACACGAGCTGCTGGATAAAGACAACACCGATGATCAGCGAATTCAGGCGCTGCTCCACTGAAGACATCTTCACAACGGGATCAGTGTTGCTGCAAAACACCTTCGTCTCGTGGCCCGTGAAGATTGCGATGCCAATGATCGCTCGAGTGTTGCGAACTACACAGCTGCGCAGCACCATTTGCTTTGCTGTGATTGGGGCGCGAACACTCAGCGAGCCGTCTGGACTCTTTTGCAACTGCTGGAGCAAGCTATGATCTGTCCTTGCCGAGTCTGCCACTGCTGCTGCTGTTGGCCGATCCCCGCCCTCCACTGCACCTTGAAGACCTAGAGCAGTAGCCTGATTTTTGTCCAAAGTCAAGGAGAAACTCCCATCAAACGTCGCAATCCGGTTGTTTGGAGGCTCGCACTCGATCACGCCACGAAGCGCATTGAGGTCACAGGGAAGAGATGACAGTGTCGCAACCACTGGGATCGCTGTTCGGATCTTCAGGTTTGTCTCTCCGTCGAGTGATTTGGTTTCAATGTACGCCAAGTTCCCGCCAGAGCGTGGCTGTGGCTGGGGTTCGTCAGTGCTGGTCTTCTCAGAGAGATCGATCTGTTCATAATTCACTCGACCCTTCTGTAACGCGTCTCCACTGTTTTCCTTCTTGGTCTTGCGGACGACTTCAGCATCCGAACCGGGATCATCGAGTTCTTCAGCACGGAGCATGAACAAATCTGCGGGGATTGTCTCATCGTTGAGCACTTTCACGATGTCTCCCACTTGCACGTCACCCCACTGCCTCAGCTCCCATTCACCCATCGCACTCATGCACAGGACAGACTTGCTGTTCATGAGCGCGTCGGCGCGGTGACGCTCGCGGTCTTCCAGCGCTTCTTTGATCGCGCTGCAGATAAACACGAAGACCAGTGGCAACAGGATCGTCGGCACGCCGTTCGTGTTGCTCACTTCCTTGATCGTCTGAAGTACTGCGATAAACAGGAAATACATATTCGACGGACGCTTGACTTGCGCGAGCAGCACGCGCGGAAAGAAGTTCAACGCCGTATACTTTGCGCTCACAACCACGTTGCTCGCAAACTCAGCGTCATCTTCCTCGTCGTCAGCTGCATCACCCGCTGGAAACGCACGATACTCACGACCGCGGCGACGAGTGGATTTTGTCGCTTGGCGTCCAAAGATACGCGTTCTCCACCGCTCGAGCATTGTGTCCACTGGCTGCTCTTTGGCGGCGTCCAGCGCGCGCTTCATGTGCTTTGGGCGGTCGACGGAGATCACGCGCAGCGGCGGCGACTGCTTCAGTGGCTGCTGCTTCGAGCGTGGAGGATCCGACCGGCGGCGATGCATCGAGTTTGCACCGGTACCACCTGCCGGTAACGAACTCCGCGGCCGCGCCAACATGGTGCCTCCACGTCAACTCTTCTTCTTCTCGTCTTGCTGTGTGTTGCTATGATTGCGCTGGGCGTTTTGTCTGTGTGAAATCTTGCGACACGAAAAGACTCGCGAGTCTCTCTCTGTATTTGCATTCGATGCCACCGTTTTATGCCATTTTGGAGAGCTCAACAATCGTCGGTTCAATAGTTGAACCGGTCCCGCGGTTCACTCCAGTGCTTTTTGATTTGGATGAGCGAGCGAGCGAGTGAGAGAGAAATGGCTGACGCGCGATCATTTCGACATCAGAAGTAGCGCGACGCAATTGCCGAGCGCCACTCTCTAGCAGCAGCAGCACCACCACCACCGTACTTAGAACGCGCAGAAGTCTACCCACCAACGTGCAAGCATGAGCAACGTGCAATCGCTCAACAGCTCGCCATTGTCGTCCAACTCGAACTCGTCGTCGCTCGGCAACTCGATGATGTGGGAAAGCGTGTCGCTGTCGCCGTACGAAGTGATCTCGATCCAGCTCGAGAGCGAGTTGCAGCTCGCAAAGGAGTCGTTTGTCCAGCCAAAGCAGAACAAGAACGGCGTAGATCTCATCAAGAGCACAGGCAAAGCCGCGGGACGTGTGCGCGTGGAAGTCGTGGCTGCGCAGGGACTCGCTGCCGTGATTGCGCAAAACCCAGTGCTGAGCAACGCGTCTTCGCAAGACCCAGCGCTGTATGTGTCAACGATGGTGTCGCCACTTTCTGCGTTTGAAAAGGCGACGAAGAAGCACTTGCGCACTACTGCCGTGCCTTTCGACGCAAGCAAAGGACGTGCGTACTGGAACGAAGCGTTGGTGTACGAAGGTGTCAAGTCGAAGAGCTTCTCGATCAAGCTCAGCGTGCAAAGCAGTGCTGGCATCATTGCTGACGTCGTTTTGGGTGAAATGGAGATCAGCAGCAGCGATTTCTTGGACCAGCTTACGCATGAGAAGTGGGTGGACCTCAAGACCCCAGCGTCCGCGATCACTGGTTCGCCGACGACATCTCCGGGCAAGGTCCTGGTGCGCATCACGTTTGAGTACAACTCCGTGGAGCTCCATGAGCGAAAGGTTGCCATGTTGGAGCTCAAGAAGAAGGAGAACGACGAAAGCATTGAGCACTTCCACAAGACTGCAGCGCTGCTCAAAGCGCAAGCTCAGCACCCCGCTGCGTTTGGAACCGCGACCGCGAACGCTGGTCTGTACATCCCTGGCAATCACTTCCGTGTCGAAGCGCACCACCCTGGCGCTGTGAACGTGACTCCTTTGCCGGACAAGACTCGCATCGTGACGCCATTCGGACGAGGTGTCGTGATCACGTTCCGCAAGGAGACGAAGATGTACGTGGTTCAACTGGATACCGACGCTGCTTCCAAGAACCCGACTCTCGCGTATTTGCGTCAGGATACTGTGAGTGAGGAACCGAACGAGCCTTACTTGCGCATGCACATGAAGGTTTCGACGCCGTATGGTGAAGGTGTGGTCGACGAGATCCGTCCACACGATGAAGTGGTGATTGTCAAGACCGACTACGCTCGTTTGTTCATGCAAAAGAAGGATGTCAAGATCCCAGAGAAGTCGATTGACGAAATGAAGACGAAGGATTTGATCGCTGAATCCATCGTATTGGCGGATACCGGTAACGAGCAGTTCCGCAACAACAGCCTCGAAGATGCGATCTACAGCTACTTGCGATCGCTCGGCTACTTGCAGCGCGTTGACCAAGACGGCGCCACTCACAAGGAGAAAGCGACGATGCTGCAGACGATGATCCGTTGCCACTTGAACATTGGCGCGTGCAAACTCAAGCTCGACGCGTACCATGATGCCGAGATCGCGTGCACCAATGCGCTGAGCATTCTGACGGTGCTGGGCGAGAACCGCCACGGCAATGTGGTGACGTGGATGGGTAGAATCGGTCTGAGTGATCAGGTGCTGTTCGAGGAATGGCCGTCGAAAGCGCGTTTCCGCCGTGCGCAGGCTTCTTTCAAGCTTGGCAAGTACAGCGACGCGAAGCAGGATCTGATCATCGCCGCGAAGCTCACGCCAAAGGACAAGTCGTGCCGAGCGTTGCTAGACCGCGTGACGAAGCTCATCAACGAGCAAAAGAGCCAAGAGCGACAGACTTGGGGCGGCATGTTTGAGAGCCGCACTGAAGAGGTCGCAGTAGCGGAAGCCGCGCGCGTACAGCAGCACACCACTACGACCAAGACGACCAAGATGACGGCTACCACCACCACCACCGAGTCCGCTGCGTCAGCTGAGTCGTCCATTTTCACGCGCAAGACCAAGGCGCAGCGAGAGCGAGAGGTTGCGAGAAAGAAAGCGCTGCAAGACGCAGAGGAGCCGTGGTATCTTTCTCGAAAAGCACTGGCAACTGCCTCTCTGGTCACCGCTGGCGTTGCCGCCGTTACGATGCTGGCTCTCAAGCAACAGCAGCGCTCGTAGACTTGCTCGTTGTAAGTGTGCAGATGGACGAACAGTATGATTTTTTTGCTCATATTGCACTTTTTGTAGACCCCTCCTTTCCTCCCCCCCGCAATGGACAACTTTCCTGTTTGACATGCTGCTGGATTCCCATTGCAATCAGATGTCGCTGCCCAGTTAATCCATTCACTGATGAGCCAAATGGCTACTCTTTTGTTGCGCGCGCAGCTGACTGGGCTCTGTGTGAGTGAACTGGATTGATGAGGAGGAAACGTTGAACTGTGTCCTTCTCGTCGCTTGATTTCTCCGCATTTGTTGAAGTTGCCCCTGTCTCTTCATGAAAGTAAATTACGTCTACAGATCTGGGGGCGAGCATGGCTGTTGCTCTCTCTGAAATGGATACTTTTGAATGCGTGCAAAATCATGTGCAAAGGACTTGCCTCGCGAGATAACGACACTGGGGAAGTGTTCCCGCTCGCTCAGCCACCAAAGAGAGACGGACTCGAGCTTTCTGAAATGCAGCCAAGATCAGGTACACACGGTACTTTACTATACCCACCAAGGAGAATCGTGAGAGCTGGTTTCATGAAGGGAAACCAATGTAAAAGCTGCTCAAGCGGGCTCGACTCGTTACTGGACGGAGGCGCGAGAAGAGTTCAACACCAACATTGTCGCACAAACATGGAAGCGTGTCTCTTCAGTCTCTCGGATCTAGAGTGACGGTTGGTGTCACTATCAAAATGATTGTTTTGTGGCCGATTATGTGTTGCACTTCAACTTGGCGACGATCCTTGGCGACGATCCCCGAAAGAACGAAAAGGCAATTCACTAACGTCAAGACGGCACAGAAAAAAACCCCAGAACTCTGGCGCGTCCTCACGGGATTCATTCATGATGCAAAATCACAGACGCTTTTAAAATTTGTTGCGTTCGTATCCAGCGCAGGAGCCAAAGGTGTTGTGTTCCTATCGTCACGACCAGGATCTGCTCGCACGCCGCCTCTTTCTATTGTACCTACCGCGTGACTAAAGTGCTAGATGCCTACAACCCAGTGAGTGATGCAAGTGCAATTGCGGTGGTGCTTGCATGCAATGTAAGAGATGCTCACTTCTTCGCCGCCGAGTCTATTCGCATCACGTCGTTGTAGACAGGAATCAGCGTGTGCATTGCGTGTGCGTTAGCCCCGACCACCAACTGTCTTTCCATCCTGCCACTCAACAGTGCACTGTGGTACGAAAGCGTGACATATTACCCCAACGATTCCATGACAACGCGAAATATCAGAAAGTTCCTCTCAGTCGCGATCTTTCACGCGCTTGCTGCTTCCAAATAGATTCCTAAAAAATGCTTTTCGATTGCGTTGGTATGTTATGTATTGCACCACGCTGCTTTCGCTGACTGCTTGCGAGCGAATGGACAGGCCCGGAAAAGCAATCCATCCAGCGAAAAGCTATGTATCCAGGTGAGTTTGAAAGAGTGAGCGAGAGGATCACGGCACTGCGCATTGGCCATACCTGGCGCCTGGTACCTGGACAGCCACACAGCTGCCTGCCGTTCGTCCACGAGCTTGAACTTTTTGTTCGAAAAATAAGTTGTGCTTTCAGTGAAAGTGACGGCCGTCACTGCGAAAGTTTGGGACACGGAAATAATAAATTACGGTAATTTTGATCTTGAAACGCAGTTGGAAAAACGCGTACGCGCACAGGCAAACAAACGACAGCAACCTGCCCGCATCCGAATGCGAGATCAATCACTCCTGCGCGCGCGGAAAGAGCAACTGCAACCAACCGCGCGGCCTTAAAAATAACGACACGGGGGCGGACGAGTTGAGCGCGCGCGCGCGCGCGCTCAACCATTTCATTTCTCAATCTGCAGCCTCGTGCTCAACCCGCGGACCGGAAACCACAGCACAAGCATCACAAGAGTCACACACTCTTAACCCCACATCCCATCGATCCACCCACCCCCAGTCAGCGGCGGCGTTTCGATCCATCCAACGGAAGCGAAGAAGAGCGAGAGAAGAAGCGCAACGAAGAAGAAACTGCACGTTGCTGCTTTGGTGGCGAGTGGAGAGGACGACGTCTCTGCAACGAAAGCACACCATTCTTGAACGCTCAGCTCACTTACTCCCAGGCACACCAGCAGGCTTTGAACAAACTCCGGTATCAAGACCGCTCCTCGCCACTCCAACAGCAAGCAGCAAGAGCGGCTGACTAGACTTTCAAGTGCAGCGCAACTGAACAAAAGGGTACATTACCGTGGATATATTTTGTTGCTTATTGATCATCTGTGCAAAATCCAAGCGCTGCCATTGACACGAACTCGATGGGCCAAACAGACATGAAGTCGACGAGAGGCAAGAAAGTGGAAGCAATCCCGCAATCGCGCAGAAGTGGCTTGCTCGGTCAAGAGAAGTCTTCCCGTTTAGGCAATCCAGTGGAGTTGACGCGAGTGAAGCTCCAAGATCCAATCAAGTGTGCTCCAGACAGCTTTCCATCGTCGATGTGGTCGACGGACGGAATCACGCGGCCGTCAAGACTCTACCAGCGCTCGAGCTCAACACCGCCGTCGCACCAGGTGATTGGTCGCTCGTCTTTGTTGAGCTACGGGATGCCGCGCGAAGACATCAAGCCAGGCTCGCAGCTGCCTTGTCACCTTTCCGATCCATCCAAGAGGAACCTTGGTTCTTCGAACGACAACCAGGGCGGAGAAGGTGAAACCAGTATTCGCTGCAACTCTGCTTCTATTGGAATGGACATTCAGCGATCATGGAGCGCTCCACCTATCGCTGAACAAGTAAGTAAAGCCTGTTTCTTGTTCCTCACTGCTTTAATCTGCTTCCTCTAACTCTCGATTTTGCTGTAGAGTGGATCGTCCGAAGACAATCAAGAAAAAGAGCAGGATCTGTCTCCTTTGAACTTGGTGAGTGACTTTTTCTGCCGCCATTACTGAGATGATAGCAGTGCTTTACTGACACTTATTAACGTGCTTCAGGACAAACTCAAAAGCAAGGACCTCGTCCCTGAACTGCTGTGCAGATCCCGAGGCGAAATGAACGAAGTCTGGGGCAAGCAGCCTCAACAAAATCAGTTCAACTTCCTGTATGCTTCGCCAGATCATTCGGACACTCACGTGGTGTCGGATCTGTCATACGACAGCACCCCAGGCTACTCAAACCAAGGCTCTAATGCGTCCAGTTCTGCATGCTCCGTGAGTTCAAGCCACGACGAGCCTTCTGAACCATGCCGCGCGCCGCCAGGTCTCTCGATGGTTGGCAGACTTCAAGAGGAGTTTTCAAGTTCACCAGCACACATCTACGATTCAGTTGCTGTGAGCAGTTGCAACTCGCTCTTCTCAAGAGATGAGGTTGGTGGTATGGAAAGGTTGCGAATCGACGACCAAGTGCGATACCGCCGCGACGACGTCGGACACTCCTCGGGCTATTCATTCAGTGGCATGCGTCACAGCAGACAAGGCGCTCAAGATTTCCCTCTCGTTAGCAACTTTCAGCAGAGTCGCACACTCAGCCGAAGCGTGAGCCAGCCAGCGCACGTGAACGCTTCGCATTCGAATCCGTCGCCGTTTGCTGTGCATCCGCATCCACCATTGGGTTTTCGTGGTCGTCCGACTGCAATCGACCAGCCAAAGCACTCATGGGGATCGAGCGAAGACAATTACTACATCGGCACGTCTTCGGTCGGCGGCTCGGCCGCTGAGTTTGACTTTCCAGTTCACCGAACTGGTTCAAACTATCAACCTAGACTCGGCGGCATCTATGGATCTATGAAGGCGTCTGGAAGACAGGTGAGAGACTACCAGTCCTACCTTCTAGCGAGACCAGCACATGGATTTGATCCTCGCGACGCCTATCAAAATGCTGCCCCGCATCCAAGTTCACTCTATCGCTCCAGGTCTGGATCCAGTCGACGAGCCGACTACGAGATGCTGCATCCTGTTGCACACTCGTATTCATCGACCAGTCTTCTCGAAGAGTTCAACTCGGCTTCCAAGTCTGACAAGTGGGAGCTATCTGCTATCAAGGGGCACCTGCTGCTGTTTGCCAGAGATCAAAGCGGCTCCAGATTTATTCAGCAGAAGCTGGAGAAAGCGGATGAGCAAACCAAGGATGACGCTTTCGAAGAAATATTTCCCAACGCGCTGGTTCTGATGACGGATGTTTTCGGGAACTACGTCATCCAGAAGTTCTTCGAGCACGGCTCAGTGAAGCAGCAGCAGCTTTTGGTAGAGCAGATGAGAGTCAACATGATCAGCCTTGCTCTTCAAGTGTACGGCTGCCGGGTTATCCAGAGAGCGCTGGAGGTTACTCAAGTTGAGGAACAGCTGGCTCTGATCAAGGAGTTGAGAGGACACGTTCTGAAGTGCATCACTGATCAGAACGGCAACCATGTTCTTCAGAAATGCATTGAAGCTGCGTCTTGGAAGCGAAGCGTTGAGTCGGGCGAGGATCTGGGAATGCGACACAGAGTCACCGGCGAAGACGTTCAATTCATCATCGACGACATCGTTGGGAGCGCGGCTGGCTTCTCGACCCACTCCTATGGCTGTCGCGTGATCCAGCGTATCTTGGAGCACTGCTCGCCAGCCCAGATTCGTCCGATCGTGAGTGAGATCGTTTTCAAGTGCCGTGATCTCGTGAAAGACCAGTTTGGAAACTACGTCGTTCAGCATGTCATCAGTCACGGCGAGCCCGACCAACGACGGGTGGTAATGGATGCTGTTTTCCCGGAGATTGGTCGATGGAGCCAGCACAAGTATGCGAGCAACGTCGTGGAAGCCTGCTTGGACCGCGCGACCAAGGCTGAAATCGCCCGCACCATCGACTTCATTCTGCAATGTGATGAGACTGGATCGTCGTGCCCATTGCTTCCGATGATGAAGCATATGTACGGAAACTATGTCGTTCAGAAGCTTCTTGATAAAGCTGACCCGGCCGACCGTGAACGGATTGTATGCATCATTCGGCACAACGCCGACTACCTCAAGCGATTCACGTTTGGGAAGCACGTGTTGAGCCGCTTGGAGCGCGAGTCAGCTGCGAGTCACTATTGAGATGCTGTAAGTATGCAACTCGCAGCAACATCACATCGTCGAGTTGTAACCAGCGCGGCGCAGCCCCCAAGAAGCGCAACTTCCAGAACTCAGCGCACGAAGAAACAAGACTGGAAGAGGATATCCGTTTTATGCTTATAAATATTTGACTTAGGTATTCGTACATGTGATTTGAGTGAAGAGTGAAGATTTAGGTTTGACCGAGTTGGCATAATGCATAGCAGTTCAATAAATGCGACCATCATTAGTTTCGTGTGCCTCCTTAGACTTCGCAGTGCCCTACATCATGCCTGTTCACATCTGGTCACAGAAGCAAAACTATTGGACAAACATGCAATCAGAAAATGTATTCGATTTGTTTGGTTTGTTTCCTCTATACACGCAGTGGTCTCAAAAAAAGAGGCGGCAATCTGCAGAAGTCTATAGCGATGTCGCCACTTGAGCTGCAGCGCGAGTACCCGTGTCCATGGCGCTGTGCACCGACATGCCCGGCTGCTCGAACGACGTGGCTTCACCCGCGAAGAAGATGCGCTCCTCGATGGCTTGCGCAAGGTCGCTGGCAGCGGTGTCCGATTGCCCCACGCGAGGAAAGCTGTAGCCGCCGCGGATGTACTCGACATCACCCCAGTCCACGTACTTGCCCTTGACGAAGCTCGAGCGCGCAGGCGTGGGTCGTTCCTCCGTGCCGTAGATCATGTCGAGTTGGTCCAAGAACTTCTCAATGATCTCTTCCTGATTGAGAAGCTTCAGGCGGTCCGCACAGTCCGAGCCAGCGAAGCCCGTGACCAGGTACTGCACCTCCTTGTCGGCAAGAGCTTCCTCAACGTAGAGCGCCTCGGCAACAGCATCTCCGTTCAAGATGAGGTGGCCCACGCCCTTGGAGCTGTTCACCCAGAACTCGGGCAAAAAGCAGTCCGAGCAGATCACACCGTGCGCATTCTCGGGCCAGAACGAGTTCGTGAAGTGCATCAGCACTTTCGCCGCGCGACGCATCCCGTACGAGTCCACGGCGTCCGCCTTAGCTTGCGGCAGGCACGGCACGTACTCGATGTCCTTGAACACCGACGTCGGCACCGTCACCACCAGACGTCGGCAGGATATTTGCTCTCCGTTTTTGCTCGTGAGCACGATGCTATCGGCGTTCGAGTAGTCGATGCTCGCCACGGGCCAGCTGAGCTGCGTGTCGATGCCCGTCTTGAAGTGCTCGATGATGCGTCCGAAAGTGGGCACGACGCGGTAGTCGCCCTCGTCTTCGAGGTCAATCCACTGACGCTCGTACTTGCAGGTCACGCGCAGCGAGATGTCCTCCAGGTTGCTACCGGCCGTGTTGGCGTACCCTGCGTCCGCGAGCTTCATCATCGACGCCGAGAGACCGTAGCTCTTGAAGTAGTCCATCATGGACTGGTCATGCGGGATCGCATCCACGTCTTCGATCTCGCTCAAGTGCGAGACCGCGTCGTTGAACTTGCAAAAGTCCGGGTCCTCGTCATCGAACGTGAGCATGCGCTTCTGGTCGCCCAGGTAGTAGTAGCCAATACCTCCGTCCGGCGCTGGATCAGTTGGACCACCATCGCCCTAGCAATTCATCAGCAATGCGAAAATACCGACACACACAAACAGACTGTTAGTACAATACCGTGTAACGAGATCGATAAGAGATGCGCGTTGGAGAGACTTTGAATTTAAATCGTGTCAAATTGGTTGGCGTGTTATATAGATTTTGCTTGCTTTGTGCTTGAAAGTATGTTTGAAACCAGACTGACTTCGCAAGGTGGACTCATACTAAAACCAATGGCCAAGAACTGGTGACACCGGCAGCATGAATGAAAAGCCGAAGCCTCTCGCCTTGCGATGCTAATTAGGTAACATTTGATATTGCATGCGTATGAAGGCCAAATGATTACAAGAGCTCGCGCACATGTAGTTTGCGAGCTAATCATAGGCTGATTAATCGATGCGAGACCAAAGCGCTCGGATCAACGAGGCTCTGGTACTGAAACGGCTCCCCACACATGCAATGTACATAGATCAACAGATGTCTCCTCACTTCACACACACTCGTTCGGTCATCTCACCTGAGCCCACGTGAAGATCTCCCGCAAGCCCCACTTCTGCTCTTCCGCGAGTCGAGTGAGCGTCGTGTTGGCGCCGTGAAGCAGCTCTGCACCGATCTCAACCGTCATACCAGGAATGAAGTCCGTGTCTGGAAGGATACGACCGCCCACGCGATCCTGCGCGTCCACGACCAGCACGTCCTTCACTCCCTTCTCGTGCACAAGCTGGTGCGCGCAACGCAAACCTGCGACGCCCGCTCCGATGATCACAACGTCGTGACGCTTCAGCGCACTCATGATGCCCCCTCCTTTTCGTAGAACGCTGGACGCCAGAACGTAGCAAATGCTCAATGAGGAATGAAGGATGGAAGGAAGCAACCTGAGGAGCTCATTTCGTGAGCTTTTTAAGCAGACGTCTCTTTGTGGCGCTTTGCTGGGAACCATCCATTGTAAAACCGCCCAAACGCGAACTTACTTCAATCATTTGGTTAGAATATATCATACAAATTTCAGCATGAGTGCATTTGTTGCGTTAAGTTCGAGGTTATTTTTATGTTGCGGATAGTCAACATAATGCTATTTGACTGTAATAATTGATCGCTACATCAATAGTGACTCACGCAGAACAGGCATCTCTCAAAACAAAAAGCCCGGCAGGTTCAGTGTTCCATGTTTGACCGACCACCAGAGGTCGTTTTCTCAAGCAAGATAGAGCCATGTCCACAAAATTGGTAGTGATCCCCTCAGAAGCGGTCGACTGGAACTTTATTTGTCCAGGGTCGTATATTGACTCAACATTTGCTGTCTTTCACGAAGTGGTTTTTTGATCAGCTATTTGCCAAGTGTCATTGCGCAACTCTGCCTACCCACAGGTGGAGTACTAGTATGCTTCAAGCGACGAATTACTCTACAATGTATCGTACCAACCAATACTCGATAGAGCTCTTGTCAGTCGAGATGTAACGACAGCTCTTTTGCCAGAATGCATCCTTCATCACAATCTACAGCCATAAAACTGCAGGTACATTTCGTTGCAATCTTCGACAAATTGATGGCAGCTTGAAGTATTTTCTGTTTACCTTTTTAATTGGCTAAAACAACGCAGCTTTCGTTTTTCAGCCAATCAATGAGCTTCAAAAAGAGGAAATGGGATGCTCGTTTTGCCGTTCGGCGTCGACGTGAATGAACATGATCGACGTGGACGAACTCGTGGAGCGATCATCAATGGAAAATCAGCCAACAAAGGCAGCCATTTAGCTAGCTTCAGCGGTCCTTTGTGCAGACTCGCTGGCCTACTACTTTGTAGAGCTTTACATTGGAGCGCGAACACGCACACCACAGCAAGCATCTCATCAACATTATTATCGTTGGTGCCCCACACACGCACACGTGTTTGACGCGGATTGTGCCAAGTGCCAGCCCTCCTTTGCTTGTTGCAGCACTTTGCACTCACTTGCGTGACAAGATCTGAGCCGTCGAGTCACTCCCGCATTTCGTCACCACTCCGCCAATCAGCACTGCTCTCCGTTGCCTTTCTCTCCTCTCATTGGTTGAAATTGACTCCTGCGTCCCTGTTTTTGCCAAACTGCGTCACAGCTTCACTTGGCTTCGTACCGTAGATTCCCTCTCTCTCCCATAAAACCTCGATCACGAGACTTTACTTTTTTTTGAGAACGAGGTTATATTAATCGAGAATCAAAAATAGTATTATACTGATTTGAGAGCCATGGTATCTTTTTTATTATTTATAAACCATGATATTTCAAAACAGTATGGAATCACCCCATTCCTTCATACCCCAGTTGATCGGCAAATCGGCCTCTTTGGATTACCTTGAGCTGTATACCGTGATGGACGATGAACGGAAAAACAGAGGCACCTTGTTAATCAGCAAAGTACAATTTATAGATAGATAGAGGTGTATCTCTCCCTCTTTGCTCTCTTTTGTTAATCAAAAGCGCGCAAATTTGAAAGCTGCACGTCAATCTAATTGAGGCGATCGATCGCTCCGTTGCAGCAGCTCATCGCTCATTCCCCGTTTTTCCTCCTCTCCATCAAGAAGACCCCCTCCCTCCCCAAGCCTCCCTCCCTCCCTTCACCACCATGTCGAGCCTCAAGACCCAGTTCGAAGCCGCCGCCGCGCTCGCCAAGACCTTCACCAAGGAGCCATCGAACGACGAGAAGCTCGCGCTCTACGCGTACTACAAGCAGGCCACCGTCGGCGACAACACGACCGCTAAGCCAGGCATGTTCGACCTGACCGGCAAGGCCAAGTGGGCTGCCTGGACGGAGAAGAAGGGCGTCTCGGCCGAGGAGGCCATGCAGAAGTACATCGAGGAGATCGAGAAGCAGAAGGCCATCTACGCTTAGAGCGACTGATGTGTTGCAGCTGTCCTCCCCTTCTTTTCCTTTTTGTGTATCTGCTTAGCACCTCAGTGCGCCACGGTCGAGGCCCTCGAGTGGAGAGTGAATACTGATGAGATGAGCGAAGGCGACGGGCTTGCCGCAATGAACGGTCAAGCGCCCCTCGTCTTCTCTTGTCGGTCAGCCTTTTGTCGTCATAAGAAAGCGGAATCGACCATCGAAAGTACCCTAAAAACGAATAAATAATGGTGCATTTTGTGTCATGCCGCGCTCTGTCGTTCTTCGTGCTGCCTTCAGGAGGCTGCAAAGCTGAGTAACATGCAAGGTGCTTTGAAGTCAACGAGGATTGGTTGCGCTTCATAATCGTGTTTGCCTTAATTAGATGATCATCAAAAATCTATACCCATACACATGCACATGCAACTACGTAGCTACTTCACTAATAAATCACACACTCGGTTCATTGCTACTCAACGAGACGCCACTTGGACACACACACACACACACACAATCGTACTGATGGGTGATGATGATGGAGACTCACTGCTGCCGCTTGTTGCCTTCCAATCTCTGCATCTGCTGCACTTTCACACTGGCGCAGCTCTGCAATAACATACTTCAGTGACAGACACACCACACTGTCTGTCGCTCACTTGATCTTCGCCTCGATCTTCGCCTCCATGCGCGCAAAGTCGGTCATGAGCTTGTTGATCTGCGTCGAGTGGAAGCCGATGGTGTTGGAGATCGAAATCTGCTGCGTGGCCAGCTGCTGCTGCGTCTCCGTGTTCTGCGTCAGCAAGCGCATCAAGAGCACCTCCATCTGCTCGCCGCTCGCGACCGCGTCGCTGTTACCGTTGCTGCTGGTCGTGGTGGCAGTCGACAGCATGGTTGACAGCGCTGAGTTGTTGTTGGGCGATGCCGGCGACGTGGGTGATCGCACGGCGGACGCCTTGTCAGTGCAGTTGTTGCTCATTGGCGACACAGCAGTGGAGGAGGAGGAGGAGGAGGAGGACGGAACGGACGACAGTGAGGAGGTCGATGGCGCAGGCGAGAGCGGCGACACCGGTGCGTAGCAGCTCTCGAACTGCTGCGACTGCTGCTCCGGACTCTCCTCTCGCTGCGGCAGGTTCTCGCTGGCCGCGTGCGCGAGGCGCTCGAGGATCGCGACGTCGCAAGACTCGCGCGGCCGCGTATCGAGCACGAACACACTTCCGATGGCGTGGCCGCTCGATGGGTCGATGATCGGCGCAGCCGCGTAGAAGCGCACGGCGGCGGCGCCAGAGACCAGCGGGTTGCAGTCAAAGCGCTTGTCCTTAAGCGTGTCCAGCACCACGACGGGCTCTTTCGTGAACACCGTGTACGCGCAGAATGCGATCTTGCGCGGGATCATCTTGTGCGCGAGGCCGACGCTAGCCTTGAACCACTGGCGATGCTCGTCCATGAAGCTCACGGCCGCCATGGGGCACGAGAGTCGCGCCTTGGCCAGGTCGCAGATCATGTCGTATGGCTTCTCCGGGCCACTGTCCAGTACATCGAGCGCGTGGAGCGCGTGCAGGCGACTGGCTTCGTCGGCGGCGACCGGCGGCTTGGGCCACGGGTGTGACCACGAGGAGGAGGAAGAAGATGGCGGCGCCGCGGCGTCTCGCTGGTTGTTGCTGCGATAGCTTGGACTCGGCTGTGGCTTCTGTGGGGATGGGGTCTGGTTGTTGTTGCTGCTTGGGCTTCTGTGACGGCGCTGCTGCTGCTGGTACTGGTACTCGTACTGGTACTCATTGTTGCCGTAGTTGTTGTTCTCAAAGCTGTCGCCTGAGCTGTACTCCTCCGTGTCGTAGTCCTCTTCGTCCGACTTGGAGAGCGGCGAGTGCAGGTGGCTGCTCAGCCACTGGCGCGACTCTTCTGTTGTGGTTGCATCCGTGGGCGTGAAGCTGATGCTGTCGTTGTTGTTCATGTGGTTGATGTAGTTGTGGGACGCTGGCGCATGCACTTTCTGCGAGTGTGCGTGGTTGAAGACGCACGAGACGCACACGCGCACGCGCGTGTACCCGATAGTCGCGAGCAGCGCACTCTTGAGCAGCGTGCAGTTGCTGCACACGATTTCTCCGCACTGTTATTGCAACACAGCAGCAACAAATGGGTTAGAGATCCGTGTGAGGCATGGCCTACAAAAGGCAAGTCAAAAGTCAAATACGAAGAGCTACGCACCATGCGACAGTGGTGCTTGCGGCGGAACGTGCTGAACTGGCGCGTGCACACGTTGCAGAGCGTGCGCTCGTTGTCCGAGACCCAGTCGGTCGGGTCCACGAGGTGCTGCACGAGGAACTCGTCATTCTGGCGCGGCGCGTCCTTGATCATCTTTCTTCCTGATCCGTGGTTTGTGTTCCTGTTCCTGTGGTCTGTGATGAGCTCTTGGTGGCGAGATGGATAATGGCTGACTGACCGGATGAATGAATGTTCACGCTCGCTCAGGCCAGAGACGACAGGAGAGAGGAAGGCAGGAAGTTGTAGATGGATCGAAAAGCCTGCAAGTTTGGGAATGGGGAGAAGCTCTTGCTCTTGTCCTTTGCTGCTGCTGTTGGCTTCCACAGAGAGACTGCTCCCCACGACAGGTGATCCGCAGAAGAAAGAAATGGGGAACCGGCCGCCTTGGAAGAAATACGGAGATTCCAATACAATAATACTTCAAATCGGTCGCAAATTCGAACAAGAGAAGCAAACACGCGCGCATGAGAGGTCCGATGGATCGAGGCGGCGCGTGAGACCGGAAAAGGGAAATGACTAGATGATGAGCCCAGAGAAAGTCAGCACCTCGCTCTTGCTTTGGAACAATACCCAACTCAGTAGTAATTCGAAAGAAGCCATAGAAGAAAAAAATAACGGAAAGAAGGATCCGCTGGTGTTTCCCAACGAGAAACGGCTGTGGGCCGTCCGTCCGCTTTCCCATTTGGATGATCCCCACACACACAGCTTGTTGGTCAGGAGCTCCTGACTAAAAATAGCTCAACATGATATCAGGGAAACAAGCCAAGCCTGGCTCGCTGACTCCATCGCCATCAGCAACATCGCAGAAAAATCCTATGTGCTGACTGGCTGACTGGTGAATATTGGAGAGTGGGCCTCGAGTGCCGAGTGACGCAAGAACCGCGCACTAAACAAAGTTCCATCATGGAAGGACACTGCCACAAAGCGCTGTGTTCCTGTTTTCTAGTAATCGATGGATAGAAAGACAACCAGCAGCCCCTTGCTTCAAAGCCGACCGCCCTTTCACACCGCGTCTTTTAAAATTTTGTCATGTTGACATAATGCTTGAGTCAACCATGCGCCACCTTTTTTCAAACTTACCCACACTACAGAAAACACTTGAGGTGCGAGCATGCCATTCAGTAGCCAAATAGCCACAGTGCGTCCGTTCACGGTGCGTGGTTGCGACTCTTTCTATCATTCGCTTTTGTTCGTGAAGCAAGAGCCAAGACTTCAAATACGTGTGCTCATGAAGAAAGCCCACTAGAACAACAACGAGGCAAGAGGCGAAAAGCTCATGGGATGCAAGCGCCACGAGCCGTCACCAGCCTCTTGGAAGCGAAGTGTCCAGTAATGGTACAAGTACTTGAGTGTGGGTGTTTAGACACAACGCCGCGCGCGTGTAGATGTTCTTCACAGAGTGAGCTGCATCGCAGTTGCATAGAACACAATGCATCACTTGCCAGCAAGAAGAGAAACCACCACACCACCGGTCAAGGCAAGCACAACGCAAAACGTTTTGCCTATTTTGTACCATCGCTTTTTTGCCCACATGCTGTTGCTGTGACGTGTGAGAAATCGAGGCTCGAACATCTGTGACGTGTGACGGAAAGAATGAAGATCGAAAAGCGCAAGGTTGAAGCTGGGATGGGACCATTTGCCACTATTGTATCGACCTCTTTAGGTACGCACATCAAATTGAGCTCGTACTTCTTCGGATTTCGTACCTAATCGGAGCTTAGAGTATCTTTGCCAGCTGGCTGATCAAGTGACTAACTGACTCCCCATTTCTTCCTTCCTTCCCTTCCTTCTTCGTTGTTGAGATTGAAGCACAACAAGAAGTGAGGATGCGGGCTGCCAACGCACTCAGGATCGCGCGTCTGCTGCGCGGGGGAAGCCAGCAGCAGGTGAGTCGGACTTCTCCCTCTTGGTTCGTTGCGCACGCCTGGCGTACGCGGCGAGATGAGCTTCTTCTCATCGACGGTGTGGGTGCGGACCCCATTTGCCACTGCATTCGTCCACTTGCATAGCTCTTCGCTCTTTCACGAGTGCAGAGAAAGCGAGAAAGAAGATCGAAAGACAGCGCTGACTCATGCCGTAATGCTTATCACCTTGCTGAGTCGTTCGGCATTGCTCATGCGCTATGCTATGCATCACTCTGTTATACTCCTGTATTGTTGTAGAGCAACACGAAGAAACTCGCGGGCTCGATTCGTCAAGCGCTCTTGATCAGCGGCATCGGTTTGTCAGTATTCGCGCTCGCGCACGGAGACGCTGGCAGCGCTGGATCATCTGTTTCCTCTGCGGCGCAGTGTGATGCGCGGTACACACCGGCGTACAGCGGCGACCCGGACCTCGATCTCGGCGGATTCACGCTGCCGCTCGACGGCGAGCGCTTTGAGAAGCTCGAGAAGTCGCTTGCAAAGCGCTTCAGCTGTGCGACGTACAAGGCGAATGCGCCGATCGAAGACCGCTTCGACGTCCAGTCCACTTCAAACGGAGATGTGTACGCCGCGGTCTTTGATGGACATGGTGCGTGAATTGTGATGAGTGCGCTGTCATTATCACCACATGTTACTACTGCTGAGTGGCTAGACATGCTGATGTTTCTTGCAATGTGTGTGCGCGCTTTGCTGCTTATTAGGCGGATGGCAGGTGTCCGAGTACGTGAGCAAGACGCTGATTGACAACATCCAGAAGGAGCTGGGGCACGCGTTCAAGGACCCCGAGCGTGAGCACGAGAAGCCGGCGTCTCCAAAGAAAGTCGCTGCTGCGATTCAGCGCGCGTTTGGCCGCACAGATCGCGAGTTGATGGCGCAGGTATTGCCGGCGTTCAAGTTGGGCTTTGGCGCTCTTGCGCGTTGTGGATCGTGCGCGCTGTTCACGCTTGTGCACGAGAACTACCTCCACGTTGCGAACGGTGTGTGGCATGCTTTGTGCTTCATATTCTCTTAGAGTCGTATTGGTTCTTATGTCCCTTCACTTTCTATTGTAGCTGGCGATATTCGAGCGGTGTTGGGCAAGACGGACCCTGCAAACAAGGACAAGATGATCGCCATGCCGCTCAGTAACGACCAAAACGCGATGGTCAAATCGGAGCAGGAGAAGCTCAAGAAGGAGCACCCGAGCGAGGCGAATGCGTTCACGTGTCGCCACCCAGACTCATGTTACGTGAAAGGCGCGTTGCAGCCAACGCGCGCGTTTGGCGATTTTTCGCTCAAATATCCCGAGTTCAACGGCCCACCGTACGTGAACGGCGATCGCTCGGCGGGGCGTCACTTTGCGGAGCCGTACTCGCCACCGTACATCACTGCGATCCCGGAGATCAAGAGCTTCAAGATCGAGAAGAGCGACCGGTTCGTGATCATCGGCTCGGACGGGCTCTGGGATTTCCTGAGCAACGAAGAAGCCGTCGAGGTCGTGCGCGAACAGGTCGCCGCGGGCAACTACGACCACGCGGGGCGAGCGCTCGTGGAGCGAACGCTACAGAAGGCCGCCAAGCGCTACGAGATCACGTACGCGGACTTGCTGAGCTTGCCGCCGGGAAGCCACCGCCGACGCCGTCACGATGACACGACGGTCGTCGTTCTCTTCTTCGACTAGGACAGCTGCTGGCGGTGGTTGCCAGATGTATTTCAGGGAAAAAGGATCCATTGGAGCTCTCTGGCTCGGTTTTTGGTTGTCGAGAAGGGTTGATCGATGTGTACGCAGTGATGAAGAGAAAGAATCACGCAAAGTAACCCCGCTGTCTCATACATCAAAAGTGTTCCTGATTTTGTGTGTTTTTGCTGCTAGTGTGTGCTATTTGAATGAAGATGCTAGACGATTTGGTACAGGAGTAATTCGACAGTTTAGTTTACTACTATTACTACAAACTGCTAGTGTGTCATGTGGTGGAACGCGCCGGGAGAAACCGCAGGCGTGGTGTTGGCTGTCGCCTGCTGCTGCCTGGCGGCCTCCGATGACGTGCTCGAGAGCTCTAGCTCTTCATCCAGTTGCTGGCGATAGAGATCAAAGTTGAGCTCCAGCGAGTCGGTGTAAAACTGCAAAGCAAAACCAAGCAAAGTATACCCGTGAGTATGGCGATTTACAAGACCAATAGGTCAGCTGCAAACAGCAACAACAACAACAACAGTAAGACGTACGCGCAGATGGTGACAGAGCGATGTGAGCGGCAGCCAAATGGGTCGCACGACGTAGTTGATGTAGTTGAGCTGGACGATCAGCCGCGCCTTCCTGCTCTCGAGCCCCTGCATGAAGAAATCGGTGGCCACTCCTTGCTCCGCCTCAGCCCTCGCTTGGTTCTGGAACTCGTCGAGAAGTCGGAAGCCCCACTCGTAAGACTGCTGGAAGGGCAGCGTCTGGTGCGAGAGATCGGCTGCGTGGATGAGGATGCCCATGAGGAGCTGCCGCTTCTCGTTCAGCTGCCGCCGCGAGAGGCTCTCGAGCACTTTGCACTTCTCAAAGTGCTTGGCCATGTCGGTCGCCAGGATGCAGTAGATGATGAGCTGCCGGACGCGCTTGTACCGCGCCTCGTCGAGGTGCTGCAGGATCTTGGCGGACTTGTGGTTGAGGATGATGAACGTGACGCGGCAGTGGTGGCGCTCGAGCACGGCGTCGTCGTTGTGCGTGAGCGCCATGGGGCTGAGCGTCTTGAGCTCAAAGTCGTTCGTGTTGCCCGGGTGGTCGATGTCGTGGCAGAGCGCGGCGATGAGCATCGCAAAGATCTCGATGCCGCTGAAAAACTTGCGGCACTCGGCGCGGATCATCGTGTGGATCGTCAGCATGACCTGGAACGCGTGCTGAAAGTTGTGGAACGGGTTTCCGCGGTAGTAGTTGGCGACGTTGGTTGTGAACGCCGAGAACTTCTCGCCCGAGATGCGAAACGCCTCGAGGAAGCCGTACGCGCGGAACATGACGCTGCAGAGCATGCCGATGTCGCTGCTTGTGAGCGTCAGCGTCTCCATGTCCCACTGCTCGAGCGGCTCGTCCTGGCCGCGCGCGAACACGATTTCGCGCGAGAATGGCACTTCATCGTCCTCGTGCTTCTTGCGCATGAGCGCCGGGATCACGGACGCAAGCGTAGTTGGCTGTGACGCACCACCACCAGAACCACCGGCCCCATTATCGTTGTCGTCCAGCGCTCTTTGCTTTGGTCCCGAGTTGCAGTACTTGTGCACGATCGACGAGATGATGTCGGTCTCCGAGTATTGGTCCATGCGCAGCATCGACGACATGCGTCGGAGCGCTGAACCTAGTGTCGCAGTGTCCCTCACGCCTCCGTTCACGCCGCCCACGACCACAGTAGTGCAGTCCGAGACGACCTTGTAGTACGAGATGTCGAGCGAGAGTCGCCCGAGTGCGAACTGCACTTCGCGCGAGTACTTGTCCATGACGTCGCGATCGGTCTTCGTAAACGCGACGACGTGCGAACCCTCTTTCTTGTTGATGCACATCGCGACGGCCACGCACTTGGGGTTCGAGATCGAGTGGTCCTCGAAGATCGGCGTGCAGAGCACGCTCGTCGTGCGGTAACCGGTCTTGACGTCCACGCTCGGGTCGAAGAGCTTGTGCTTGTACGCATCGCGGGTGCACACGGTTTGGCCCGTGGTGGCCACGAGCCCCGAGATACCGCGGTTCATGGGCGTGCGGATGCTCTCACCTCCTCCGACGCGCGGCGTGATCCAGAGCTCTTTCTTGAAGTGGTCGATGAGTAAAAACCCGAAGCGGTCACACTCCATGATATCCTTGCCGATCTCCATGACCAGATCCACAAACTCTTCAATGTTGGAGCTCTCGGAGACAAACGTGGTCAGTCGCAAGCGCGCTTCAATGAGCTTCTGCGACGTCTTCACTTCGTGGTGGAGACTCGACTTGTGCAGCGAGATGCCCACGGCGTCGGCCGCGTAGTTGAGGAAGATCGCGTCTTCGCTCGTGAAGTCCGTGCTATCGACCTTGTTGACGGCCGAGAGCACGGCCAGGATGGTGCCCTCGGGCCTGCGCACGGGCAGGCAGAGGATGCGCTTGGTGACAAAGCCCGTCTTCTGGTCCAAAGTCGGGTCGAACAGCGGATGTGAGTACGCGTCGTTCGTGATCACAGTCTCGCCCGTGCGTGCCACGTAGCCGACGATGCCTTTCGTGATCGGCACATACTCGCCGCGCACAATGTCGGCCGCGCACGCGATGTAGAGCTCATCGTCGCCGTCGATCTTCATGAACAGCCCGATGCGCTCGGTGCCAAGTAATTCGTGACACACTGATAGTACCTGGTCCAAAACTGCAGAGGAGACGGCTTCCATGGAGATATTGCGATGCAGCTTCAAGAGCCCTTCGATGCGGTTCTGCGCGGTCTGGCGCTCCCGCACGAGGATCAGGTTCCAGATCGCTGAGCCCGCGACCACGGAGAGAAACTCGAGGCTGCGCTTGTCGGCCTCGGTGAACGACCGCGGCGTCGTTGATGAGAGGCAGGGAGGCGGCAAGAGCGCGACTGTAGAGTTGCTGTTATGTGTACTTGAATTATTGTAGCTGCTGATATTGCCATTGCTGGTGTTGGTACTGGTAGTAGTGACCATGGAGACGACCTGGAAGACCCCGACGACTGCGTGGTGTGCATTGCGGATCGGCAGACAGAAGAGCGCGTGTGGGACGATGCCGCTTGACTTGATCTGCTGGTCGTAGTTCTCGTGCGTGTAGAAGTCCTCGATGTCCAGCGGCTTGCCTGCCATGATCACGCGCGCGAACGTCGTCGCGCTGTCCGCTGCGACAAACCCTTCGCTCGTGAACGCCACCGCGTGCTTCTTGCCACCGCCGCTGTTTGCATGCGCAGGTTGGTTAGGGTGTTGCTTGTTGAATTGAGTGGATGTACTTGCACTCTGAGGCGTAACGGAGAAGATCTCGACGATGTTGCGACGCTCGTTGAGCAGTCCGAGCGTGTACTTGTCTGCGCGCACGAGCTTCTGTGCGGCACCCAACGTGCGCGACACCACGTCCATGAAGTCGCCCTGCGCCGAGATCTCCTTGACTGACGCCACCACCTCCTCGAGCTGGTTCACGCGCTCCTTTATGATCATGAGACGTCCCATCCGCGCGGTTGGCGCTAGCAGCCCCGTGTCGTGTGAGCTGCTGCTGTTGTCGCCAGCCGAGATAGAATGAATCGGCGATGATGTCGTCGACGTCGCTGCAAGCTCAGCGGGTGACATGGCTGCCAGCTTTGCAGCATTTGCAACAATGAACGACGCGGTCGCGGTGGATGCGTTCGTCGGGCTTTTCCATGACGAAATGGACGGTGACGCGTGGTGCGGTGATGCGCTGGAGAACGACGATGACGGGAACCGCGTGGGGCTCGAAACTCCGAGCTCCTGGAAGCGCACAGTCGAGCGCGGCGACGAAAGCATGCTCTGCCGATGATCGGCCTTGTACTGCGCGAGATTGTGGTCCACGTGGAGCGTTTTCTGCTTGAGCAGCAGCACGCGCTTCTGCTGCTCGTCGATCTTCTCGAGCAGCACGCGCTTCTCGTCGTCGCGCGTGCGCAGTCCATGCAACACCGCGTTGAGCTCTGCGAGCGGCACGAACACACTCGGAGGCTCCATCTTTTATCGCTTTGGTGACTTTGAGATGGCTCCTGGATGTGGGTGTAGATGTCCACCATGGGTACGCAAATGGGTACGCTGATTATGAAACGACGCGAAAGAAAGGAGACCGAACATTAATTGTGCCACAACTGGAGCAAAACCGGTTGTCAAGCCATTTCTTTTGAGCACCGTCGAAATACCGCTATTGTAATACAGAGCTCCCTTGGCTAACGAAACCTGCATAATATTTTCTCCCCGGTAAATATGATCGAATCGTTTTTAGAGGGATATTTTGGCGCCATTTTGAAAAGCAGGTCACACACAACGCATCCAGCTCAATGAAGCCGTCACCACCAGC